>CABHPQ010002408.1:0-25215 GCA_902168405.1 Peromyscus aztecus | reverse complement strand
ATCTATCTATCTATCTATCTATCTATCTATCTATCTATCTATCTATCATCTATCTATCTATATCTCCCACTTTTTGCCATGCAAATTCTTGACTCTCTCTCTTGGTCCTGTCTCTCTTTGAACCCCTCTCTCTTGGTCTTCTCTCCTCTTAGCTCTCTCTCTCTCTCTCTCTCTCTCTCTCTCTCTCTCTCTCTCTTCTCTTCCTTGCTCTCCCCCCTCTCTCTCCTCTCTCGGCCCAGTTCAGTATACTGGTCATGTTTAGTCTACTACTTTCTCCTGCTTCTCTGGACTATTCCCGATGCCTCTTCCTCAGATCTACAGTGAAAATCGTCTCCTCAACCATACCTTGGAGTGGTCATGTCCTCACTTTATACAGTGTTATTAAGTGAATGTTTGTTTTGCCCCAACATGGCTGTTCGAATTAAATTCTCAATGAGACAATATTCTGAAGTTGGGGGTTTAAAGAGTGAATAGACCATGAGGATGGAGTCTTTGTGAATGGAATTAATATCCTTATAACAGACTCTAGAGATATCCTCATCCTTTCCCCCTGTAAGGACATAGAAGGGCAGGCAACAATAAACCAGGAGGGTAGACCTTATGAGATACCTAATTGCTTGATTTTGGACTTCCTAACCTCTAGATTCACAAGAAACCAATTGTCTATGGCTTCTGTGTTATAGTAGCCTGAACAAGCAAGACAGGTAGTATCTCCTGATTCAGTTAGTAAGTGTGAGTTTGGCCAGTTCCATTTTCAGCCTCACTTGACTTTCCTCACTGGTCTGTACTTAACTGCACTACCCATTTCCCACCTTCATTTAGTGCTTTGTGTTTAGATCACTTGTTTAGCCTTGCCCTCCTTGGCCCCACATGGGGGAAAAAGAGATAAATCTAACTCTTCAGTGATTCCCAGCCCAGGATCTCTGCTATTGCAGCCCATCAACCTACTTCCTGAACATATGCAAGGCTCAAGTCATAGACTGGTTCACATGCCACCCATCCCAACCTCGCCACCCATCCCAACCTCATCACCCTTTGTCTTCTCTTTGCAGAGGCTGGACAGCCAAATGTTTTATTTCCCAGTGTTTCTTGCAGTCAAAAGTGGGTGAGTACCCACTGTTGGATTTCAGTGGCTACTATATCTAAATGGTCTAAAATGCATCTATTTGTTAATGAAAGAGCAAAATCTTAAGAAAACCATGTGTCTTTTTTGCTCTGCCCTTTCATTTCTGTCTGTAATGCTGATATTCTACACACAATGCATACATGGCAGACACCTTGTGGCCGTGAGGTAAGTAGAACAAAGAAAACCCATCTAGTGGGATGTCAGAACTTGGCAGAGATGGAGCCTGGAGCCCTCCTGGCATCTCTGAGCATTCACTGTGGTCCTCTGCTACTCACCACTGGGATACTTGTATTGGGACATAGACAAATTCTGCTTGTTTTCACCACTATGGTCAGCTTTCTGCTTTAGGTAGTAGGTCCCCTATGTAAATGATACTCTGTGAAAGGATGAGGGCTCTTGTGATAAAGAATGTCAGGAGGGCATCAGCCTGGATTTGGACCAAGTCAAAGACTAATAATATTCATAGCATCTCTGGATCTGTAGGAGCTCAGGGAAGAAGATGTCTTACTAAAGAATGTACAATTGAACACTGGTAAAATCGACCCACATTCCTCACATTGTCCCAGTGTTCCTTTTACAAACACGTTGCAATGTGCTGCACATACAGAAGGTGTTTATTTTCCTTGCTTAGTTAAATAATAACAGCAGAAATGAAGTAAGTGCTGGCAGATGGTGGCCACAATGTGATCGAATGTGTCCCAAGATAGTTTATACAAATGCAGCATGGGTTCCCTTTCTGCCCTGTGTAGTGCTAGGAGTTCTTGGACATCACCAGCTTTATTGATTCCTAGCTCAGCACAAATATAGATGGGATGTGTCACTCTCTAAGGAAATAACATTTGAGGAAATGGATCAATACAGTTGATTATTCACATTAATGAAATCCATACTAATGCATGTGAATAATTGGTTATTGAGAACAAATGAGTATAGAGAGACTACATGGTTTGGTGCAAGAGTCCGAGGCTCTGAGACAATTCTTGTTTTGGATCTTCCTTCTATAAAGAGTCTTCATACACAAATACTATTAAGAGCAAAGACACAATGATGTTGATTTAACCGTGTTGCATAGTTATTTTGTGAACTGTTTGAAAGAAAAGAAAACAAACAAACAAAAACCACCCACAAAATCCTCCAAATACTACAAGACCACTGATGTTATAGGATTAAATAAACACTAGTAAGATAATAGTTACAGAAGTTCTCAAACAGCATGAAAGAAAAAAAATGCTTCCAAGAGTCAATGGATATGGTCAGAAAATTTTCATCAGCAGGGTGCTACTAGGTGAACAACATTTGACTTGGGAAAATGTCTTCGCTGGCAAGCTAAATGTAGGCTCTAGCCATCTTCAACCCTGGGGACACCATCTCACATTCTTTTGGGGTCTTGCCCAGAAGCCTTCTGGTACTGTTCAGAAAGGTTCTTTATTCTAGTGACAAAGAATTCCATCGAAAAGGTATGGAGGGACAACAGGACATCATGTTATCAGCAGGGAGTGGGCTGATGGCAGATCTTTTTCAAATAGACTCTTCTGTCTCATCTCCCCTGAGAGGTGAGGCTATTGTTGGCAAGGGACCTGTGGCTGTCACCACCATGAGAACAGAAACATCTCTGTATCCTTGATGGTGTCCAGAACATATTACACACTCAACATACTACTCCCATTAGAGGCAGCATTGATGACTGTGCTGTGAACTTGAACTACAGCAGACTGGCATTCTGCTCCTTTCTCTATTATTCTGAAGTTTTGTATCCGTGGCCACGTGACCTCCCTCTCAGAGTGTTGCCATTTTGGAGTTGACGCTGAGCCACAGAAAGAACCAGAACAGATGTGCTAAGTCTCCTCATCTTACATACCGGGTCCAAACAGCTGTGGTCTCATAGTATGATCTCTACTGTGATAGCAAGTATTGCCCTGAGGCATCCTCCAGGTGGTAAAAGCTGAAGTGGGGAAGAAGACCTTGAATTGAGAAAAGGCAAGTGCTAGACATGCAGGCTTCCCATCCTGCCTGCCAGCTCTCTGAAGGGGAGTCTACAACCAGAGCCACTCTGAAAAGGAGTGAGTGCCGAGTTCTTTCAGCTGAGTCCTTATGAAACTGAGTATGGATCCCTCCCTAAGTGCAGAAGTCTGAGTGGAGAGAGGAAATGGGTGGCAGCCCCATTGGGTACATCGCAGGTGGCAATAGAAAATGGCAGTGCCCAGGTAACATGTCTGGCCAAAGTAGGACAGGAAACTGCCTGAATCTCCCAAGGCCATGCTGTAGTATGCAGGGAGGGCTGGCCAGGAGCAGGGAATGCCAGGGGACCTGAGATGATTATTCTCTTGGTTGTCAGTTGGGGGAATAGATCTCAGGAGATTCTAGGGTACAGGCTGAGTGCAGATTGAACGATTATCTTGTCTGCCGCAGAGACCATCAAAGGACCCAGAAGGTACAAAGTTGGGACACAGATGTAATTTTCACCAACACTGGGTGTTGCATTTGTTAAGAAAACAGCTATGACGACAACAACAGCAACAATAACAACAAAAATGTCTGTTAAATGAAGAAGCAAATTCCAATGTTTGCTAATTCTCAGGGTATAGTATCACTTGCAGCTTGCTCATAAAACCTGATGGTTAGACTTTCGGGAATTTTTGCAATCTGCAGTTGATACTGACACCCTGGCAACTATGTCAGGCCATCACCAACCTTCAAGTAAGGTATGACCTCAGCTGCTACGTGATACTTGACATCGTAAGTGAAGATCATGCGTGGAACCATGTGCCAGGTGCCGTGAGCATTTAGAACTGCTGTCCACTAGCCAGAGTGAGCAGAATACTCAGAATTGAATGTCATTACTCAGTTTTTGAATGTCATACTCAGAATTGAATGTTATTACTCACGGTTAGGTTTGATTGAGGTCCTCCTGGCTCTAGAGCCCAGAGCCTGTAACCCATGCCTCGAGCATTCTTAGGGAGGTGCAGGACAGCTTTTGGAAGAACTTTATTTACCCACTGCACAGAGGAATTGAAGGGTGGTGTAGAAACAGCCTGGCTTTCATATTGCCCACATCCCCAGATGTAGCCCTAGCTGATATAGCCCTAACTCAGCTCCCAAGCAATGCAATGTGCTTGAGCAATCAGTTTGGCCTTTCAGAGTCTCCCTGCTCTCATTTGTGAAATGCAATGAAAACAGGGCTCACCTGGTGGAGCAGCCAGCCATGAAACCCACTTCAGATTGAGTGAATAAAGCTAGCCAGCAAGGTGTGTAGAGAGCTGGAGCTCCCAGGCTCCTTTGCTGATAAAGTCAGCTTCTTAGGCTGGCACTGTAGGAGGCTGGAGGACCAAATGATGCTCAATACAGAACCCAGTCTGGTAGAATATGAAAGAACTGAAACTCAGGGCAGGGGACAGGACAGGAATCTTTCCAATTCACATTGAATTATGGCCCCAGTTGGGTTGAGACCATCTCTTGTAGCTTGTCCATCCTGTCCATGCTCCCTGCTGTTACTATTACTTTTAATGTCCATACATGTCTCCTCAGCCCCTTTCTAGAACTTCCAGAAGCATCCAACAGTCTTCCAGGAGCCCATTCTTTCTCCATATCTTTCTCCTTTGAACATCTGAGTACATGTTCCACAGTGGCACAGACAACAGCTTTTGATGCTAGCTGTATTCTAGCATTCAGTATGATGTCTGGGACTAGGTGAAGACATTGTGCACTTTTTTACATTTACTATCTGTCTGTCTGTCTATCTATCTATCATCTATCGTGTGTGTGTGTGTGTGTGTGTGTGTGTGTGTGTGTGTGTGCGCGCCATTAAATGACTTGCAGGAGTCAGTTACCTTCTTCTATCATGTGGGTTCTGGGCATCAAACTCAGGTCATCAGGTTTGTCAGCAGGCACCTTTACCTGCTGAGCTATCTTGCCATCCCTGACATACTGACATACTGCATTTTTATATAACAAATGCACATGAAGCCACACACACACACACACACACACACATACACACACACACACACTCATCCAAGTAAACAGAATTCGTACAACATGCTATAGGCCTTCAGGCAAGGTAAGATCAGGAAGAGGTGAGAGTCAGGAAGTGAGGAAGAGCAGACTGGGACAGAGAAGAATCAAGAAGCTGTGGGGCCACAGGTGGTGCTGAAGACAGCAGGGTCCTCAGTGGAATGATGAGTCTGAGCAGACAGGGCTATGTTTTAGGGGCTCCTTCTGCCATGCTGATATCTCTTTCACATTCATACAGCTTGGTGAGTGATCGCTGTGGGAAGGAGCTCAAGACGTGGTAAAGGGCATGAAGTAGAAAATGACTCCTCGGGGTAAGATAATCAGTTAGACAGGATACCCTGAACCATGGTACAGCAGGATAGGGGAGATTCACAGATGAGGGGCTCCTGTGCTGAATTTTAGGGTGTGCTGAAACACTAATCTTTAGAAGTGACTGAGACTCAGGCTTGTCCAGGGTCCAGAGCTAGGTGACTCAAGGCTCATGGCTCTACCTAAGTTGTTGCTGCTTTGTTTCTGTCAGTCATTGGAAGCCTGCCCCCAGTCCCATCACGATGCAGGCACTTAGAGTGAGCATCTAGGGCTTGGAGGCTCAGGGTTTTGAGGTGGGTCAATTCTAAGCTACATCAGCTCTGAGTGTAAAGCTGCACAGCGTTAATTCATTTAGAATTTGACTCCCATTTGCTAATCAGAAAAAAACCCCACAAACGTATGCACATATTTCATGAGGAATGCCTTAACTCATCCCAGTCTCTATCATTGCTACTACTGTTATCAGGATTTTGGTTTTGGGTTTTGGGTTTTTTTGAAAGAGGGTCTCACTATGTAACTGTGTCTGTCCCTAACCTTGTACATCCCAAGAATTTAAGTCAATTGTGATTTTTGTACTTCCTATGTTCATGTCTCAAGCAGGTAGTAGTGGTCTGTCTTGTAGATATTACCTTTACCTGATGTGACTTGCATAATTTTGCTTCTCAATCTGTATAGCAGAGAATGAATCCTGGAGACCCCTTCTCTAGGAGGCCTTGGCAAAGTTGTCAGTATCGCTGTCCTGGCTAGCCCCATGCCTGAGCAGTACCATCTCTCAGGAGGACTGGATAGTCTCTTTTAAGGAAACTCCAAGGCTCAGTTCCATGATTCTATAGAAGCTTGTGATTATCAGTGGTATGCTCACTAGTTTTATGTCAACCTAACATAAACTATTTGCCATTTGGGAAGGAGGGACCTCAATTGAGAAAATGTCCCCAGCCAATTGACCTCTGGGCAAGCCTGTGGTACATTTTCCTAATTGATAATTGATACAGGAGGACCTAGCCCATCGTGGATGGTGCACTCATGAGCAGGTGGTCCCAGGATGAATAAGAAAACAAGCTGAGTAAGCTACCAGTAGCAAGCCAGTAAGCAGTGCCCCACCATTTCCTCTGCATCAGCTCCTGCCTCCAGGTTCCTGCCCTGCTTGAGTTCCTGCCCTGACCTCCCCCAGTGCTGGACTGTAAGATGACATATCACAGCAATAGAAACCTTAACTAAGACAAATGGGAGAGGGCTTACCTTATCTAATGGGCACTGATTCTCCCTAGGTCTTAGAGCGTCTATGGTTTAGGCCTGGAGGAAGACAGCTGGAGTTGTGAAGGGGCATTTCCAACTCAGGAGCAAGTACAGACAGAGAACAAGCTTTGTGAGCTGGGCCAGGAATGCCAGCAGCCTCCAATCCCCTCTCATACAGTCTTTGGGGAACAAAGGTATTGTCCCTTTAGTGTGAGTCTGGCACGCTCCTTCTCTGAGGCTTCTATTTTCATCTGTAAAACGTAGCTTGTTCCAGGGCTGATGTGATGTACATGCTCACAAATGATGCCTAGGGGTGCTGTTCTGTAGCTCCAAACTCAAATGCACTGGAATAGTGAAGACAAATTGTTGCTGTTTGAATCTTGCTTTCCCTCCAAAATTCATGTTGAAACTGAATTCACAACATGTCAGTATTGGAAAGTGTGGCTCTGGGGAGGTGACTGAGTCATGAAGGCCAGGACTTTGTGAACGGAATCAGATGGCCTTATGAAAAAGCTTGACAGAGGGAGTTCAACTTTCCACCTATGTGAAGACATAGCCCTCCTCCACTCTGAAGGTCACAGAATTCCAGGAGCCATCTTAGAAACACAGCAGAAACCATGCTGTGCTTTTGATTGCCCACCATTTAGAATGGTGAGAAATAAATGCATGTTCTTATAAGTTACCCAGATTGTGGAATTTTGGTATAGAAGCACAGACAGAATAAGACATTAGTGAGGCTCTTTTTGTTCTCTAACAACTACTTGACCTCAACTTGAGGAAGATAACTGCAAAGCAGCAATTACCCTTGTCTCAGTTTACCTATTTAGAAACACAGCAATAACCTCTACTTATAGAGGTACTATGAGGATTGAATGGGAGAGTGTATATAAGGATTTCAGAGCACTCTGGACTTGACCAGTTCTTTGCACTCCAGATCCCATTCATCAAATGTTGAGTTGGATGATAAAGTTAGAAGTACAGAGAACGGCATCTTGATCTCATCAAGTTGGCCCAGTCTAGGTGCCTCCAACATTAGGCTTGAACAAGGTCTCTGTGGTTCTGACTTAAAATAGGTGTTGGTATGATGAACATTCCTAGGGTACTTTCTGGAACCTTCACCTTATGTACTTAGAAGCAGCCTTCGTTATTCCTCATCAAGATTCCACAAGTCAGGGTGTTAATCATCCTGCTCATGAGGAGAAATGAACTATGTTGCCCATATTCAAATCATAGTTGGTCACAAAGTCAAGATACTATCTTTGGACCCAGGATCTGTGTATATTGTTCCAAGATGACAACAGCCACGGGTCTGGCAGTGCCATCCTTCAGTCCTCTGGGGTCTCCTGGTTGGGCTGAAGGGTCCTTGGGCAGGCCTAGTACATTAGTCTGAGAAGTGTGTGCCTCCTCCCATGGCTCCTGGAGGTATTGGAGACATAAAGAGCTTGAAGGAGTCACCATCCACTTTCTCAGCATCTGCTAGAGCACTGTGAAAAGTGACCCATGGGAAGAGTGTCAGGGTCTTGTCAGCTTTTCTTTTCTCACCTTGATTTTCTGGCACTTCTTTTGCCCCTTCATAAAGAAAGCCATGTGCCTCCTTTAACCTGGTTCTATCCCTTGGGGTGTTGCAAAAAGGAGGAACTCTGTGTCTGCCTAGCACAGGAGCTTCCCTCGGACACTGAAGATGGTGTTTTGTTTCTGCTAGGCACCAAATGCCTCCCAAAGCAGGTCTCTCTTCTATCTCCTTCTCTTTCTATTTTCATCTATCTATCTATCTATCTATCTATCTATCTATCTATCTATCTATCTATCTATCTATCATCTACATCTATCATTATCATTGTCTATCCATCTATCACTTATTCCACAGTTTCTCTCTACTCACCCCACCTGTCCACCCATCTGTCTATTCATCCAATGATGCATGTCCCTCAAATTTTTATTTCAAGAAGGAAACTACAAATAAAGCATGTGAATCAACACATGCACTTAAATTTTAAAACAAAATCGCCAGATGTGGTTGCCTCACTCCTTTAATCCCAGCACTTGGGAGGCAGAGGCAGGTGGATCCCTGAGTTGGTGGTCAGTCTGATCTACAGAGTGATTTCCAGTACAGCTAGTGAGCTACTAATACACAGAGAAACCTTGTGTCAAAACAAAATAAAACAAAACAACTCCCCCCCCCCCCCCCCCCCCCCCCCCGTGCCATTTTAAAACAAAGTCAAACTTTCTTGTTAAAGAGTACCTTGGGTTTGGTGGAGGGGTTTGACAGCAAGGGAAGGGAAATCAGAGTACATAACATACATTTTCCATATATTAGATATCTTAACTTTTAACTCCAGGATTTTGACAAAGAAGAATTGACAAAGTCATTCAGTCCTGCAGAACCACATTCTTAGGTGGCAGTCCCAAACACAAGGGACACGTGACTGTGGCTAGTTCAAGCTGAAGTGTGCTTTAGCTATAAAATACAAGGACAGTATTATTAAAAAAAAATGAGGCATCGTAGCAATGTTGTTACATTGACTACATGTTGAAGTATTCTTATGTTGACTCTATTGAGTAAATTGAAATATCCTTCTTAAAAATAATTTTGCCCTTTCTTTTACCCCTTCCATGGTAGCATGTAGCAATTTTTAAACAGCATAGGAGAATCCCATTCCATTGTATTCCTACTGGACATGGCTTCTTCAGACAAGCCATCCCCTGGACTCACATAAGCAGATGACAGCATTTTTAGATGCTGTTTATAATGTCACAGTGATAGAAGGTTTTATAATTTCCTTTCCAAATTTACCATAACAGGGTCCCTAGTTCTACAAGTGGAGACGTCTTGGCCCAGAGACACAGCCTGACACCTAGATTTGTGCCTTCTTTAAATTGTACGATGGTTGGAGAAACTTCATGAGCGACTCACTGAGTCTTGACAAATACAGGGTGTTAACCTCTTTCCAATTTCACAAAGGTCAAGCAAAGGCTTCCCATGAAGAGCATCTGCCTCTGTGCTCTGAGACTGTTTAGTATTTGACAAGTATGGGGAAGCTGAGTGTCTCTCCCTCCCTTCCCCATCCTACCCTGGATCAGGAAGAGTGTGTAAGGTCAACAAGGAAGACTGGCTGAGGGGACAGGATGAGGTCAGGCTCCCGTTCTGAGATTAATTCGCTGAGTGGTTGTGTAAAGTCTCTTCCCCCATTAAGGATCTCTGAAAAGATAACACCAAGTTCCTCTAGTCACATGGTTTCCCTGTGGTCTTACTGTGTGGATTTCCCTACATTTTATATATCGCCACCCTAGCCTCTCAGGTGGTAGCATTTGGGGATGATTATGTCATGAAGTCGGAGCCCCCATAGATGGGATTAGCACTCTCACAAAAGAGGACACCAAGAAATCCATCTCTTCAACCACATGAAACCATGGTGAAAAGACCTATGAGCCAGAATGTGTCACCAGACACCGAATCTGGTGAGATCTGGCTTATGGACTTCTCAGTCTCTCGAACTATAAGATACAAATTTCTGTTTTTTTTTTTTTTTTTTTTTTTTGTAAGCCACTCACTCTACAGTATTTTGTTAGAACATCCCAAACAGACTAAAATACTCTTTAAGTCACATTTTTTTTTTTCCTGATGGTGGCCTTCTATAATTTATTACCTCAAGTCCTCATATGTGTTGCTAACACAGTCCTTGCTCTTGTCTCCTATGGCTGTTTGGAAGGTTGATTTAATTAGCACACTACTTCCCTAGCCCAGAACGTGACACATGATGTTAATGGGGGCTTTTGCCAAAACCGTCCATTCTACAGATGAGAGAGCTGTGTTCAGACTTTGAGAGATGCCAGTTTGCGTAATATACCTGTCATGTTAATGCCGATATTGTCCAGGGTATATCTTCAGGATGCCACTGTCAAACACTCTCTTTTATTGTGGTAAAAAACATACACAGCATAAAACTTGCTATGTTAGCCATTTTATGTGTACAGTTCACTAGCATGAGGTGCATTTACGCTATGAAACCATCTCCAGAACATTTCACAAGCTCCAAAGAAAGCTCTGTGATCACAAACGCTAGTGCCCTATTCTTCCCTCCCCACAGCCCTTGGAACCTCCATCCTGCATTTCTTTTGTTTACAGATCTAATGGCACATATTGTGAGTAAAATTAATTGCACAACAGTGTATTAGTTATTTTATTGTTAAGACTGAAGACGTGACAAAATGAGGAAAAGAAGGTTTACTTTTTGACTTGTGTTTTTAGAGTCCATCATGATGGGAAAGGTGTTGGGAAAGGAGTGGTTCTGGTGTGGTGGCGGGACGTGAGGCAACTAGTCACTGGTCTCACAGCCAGGACGCAGAGAGAGGCGAATGTTGCTCATCATGCTCCCTGCTTTGCGTTCGGTCTGAGCCCCAGCCCGAGCGAGCACTGAGCTGCCCACGTTCACCGAAGGGCTTCCCCACTTCGGGTAAACATCTCTGGAAACATCCCCTAGATGTTTGTCTCCTAGCGTTGTGTGACAGTATTCTTAGAGAGACATGAAAAGTTATAGACAACTGACATGTGATGACAGACCCAAGGACAGATAGAACCAAAGTCCATAGTGGTGAACTAATGAGTTTTATTGGGGTTACTTACAGGAATATGGGGGAAGGAGCAGAAATAACTCAAAGGCAGCCACACTGCCAACGCCCGCCCACCCCAGCATGGGTGACAGCTCAAAAAAAAACTAGAATCATGGCGCACGCTGCACAACCAGTAGGCAGCTCAACAGATTGGAGAGTGTCATTCCCTGGTGACTCAGTTTTCAGGGCTGGTCTCTGCTTCTTTTGGTTAATAGGTTGGTCTCAGAGGAGTCTTTACAGCTTAGCTTGTCTGAGAGGGACTCTCAGCGTATTACTGTTTATATACTTGCTAGTGGCCATGTCAGAGGAACAGCAGGTGTCAACTGAAGTTCAAGGTGCCAGCCCACCAGGAGGCAACTCCCTGATGGGTGAATCTTGGATAGACAAGGCCCTGAGACCCCAGACCCCAGAATGTCTTTTGCTTCTGCTGTACCTTCACATGTTTGTTGCTGCCGTCTTTCTCTGGTATCTGGCATGGTGTGATTGGGTGTGGAGAGATTCCCCACTGCCTGTAATATAGTGTGTTCATCTCATGGAAGCACCCCGTTCTACTGGGCCTTTTAACCTGTGGATTATTATGAAGATGATGTCTTCCTAAGCTGTACTGTCTAAATGATAATAAGAATGTTAGTTTAAATAGAGTTTTGATGATTAAAAATATAAACAAGGAAGGGTCACACTGCTCCAACACATGAGTTTCTATTGAGGAACTGTATAGACTGTGGTTTAGGTTAATGGTTAAGAAAAACAATTAAGTCCCAGTTAGACTAGCTAGCTTAAATTCTTTTAACCTGAATGTTGGGAGATGCGTTCACAGGTTTTGGAGTGCATCACGGCTGAAAAAAAAAGCTTTGAAAATAACTTAAAGTTAGACTAAGATGTTTTTGTCTTTGAAGTGAAAAATCCAAGAAGACAATCTAAAGTTTTAGAAAGGCACATAGTTGAATGCACAACAAAGCAGTCCAATTATTACTAGCTGATGTGCCTTTCTTGCTAGGACTTGTTAATGACCAAAGGTGATTCCTTATACCCATATCAGCCCTCAATCTCCTCATATGAAAAAACTATTGATGAATGGGTATGTACCCTAAAGATTTAAAGTAGAGCTGACTGATTCTTTTTCATATATAAAAATTTAGGTTTATGATTCCTTATAATACCATCTTTCAAGATGAGTAATACAGTAATTGGCTCTTTCTTTGTAAATCCAAAACTGCAGCCTGCCAGTAAAAGACCTGATTGAGAAAAATACCTTGCTTGCCTACACAGTTAATCTATAACAAGTTGCTTGGGTATGAATGTATGTGGTTCTTGGGATAATTTTTTTTTCACCTGTAATACGTAAAATGTTTAATCATGCAAGAGGTATGGAAAACATGCTGTTTTTTGGGTTTTTTAATTGGGTTGTTTTGTATTCACTGCAATCATTCACTTGAAAAAACAGAATGTTACCACATTGTAATTCCTATATTGCTTGAAAAACTTTGTTGGGGTATAAAAGCTGAAGAAAAGAAAGTATACAGTAGAAAGAACACAGAAGAATAGAGAATAAATTCTCTCATCAAGAGAGAATGTGAATGTCTTTTCCCCTACTGTCATAGTATGCTCGGACTCAGACTCTATGGCTTCCCTTTGAGCAGTGTGCTGCTGGAGGCTGGTGCCCCAGGCAGCAATATGCACTCTTGGTGAAGGAGGGTCCTAGTGAATCTTGTCAGTTTCAGGGACTTGCTGAAGCTATTTTGAGTTGTTTCCTTGCTGTCTTAATTGGAGCTTCCCTGCAGGATAGAGTGTTTCACCTCCCCAGAAACATCCTGTTCCAAAATCTCCCATTGTTTCACTTCCTTTCACAGCCTCTGTCTTCTGAAGTTTCCTTCCAAGATGTAAGGAGGAAACTGCATCGCAGCACCTGGGCTGCTAAATCCTGTCAGGCTGTCAATCAAGATCACCATCAACACATATTATTTCACGTAGCATAATGTCCTCAGGGTACACTGATGTTATAGCATGTCTCAGAACTTCCTTCCTTGCAAAGCTGAAGAACACTGCATTCTATTGGTATGCCATCATTTTGTTTATTCATCCAGATGTTGATGGACACATGGGCTGGATCCACCTTTTGGCTATTGTGAATAATCCTGCCATGGATGCAGGTAGATAAGCATATGCTCTAGCCATTGCATTCATTTTATTTGTATATACCAGAAGCACAATTGCTAGATCACGTAGTAATTTGTGTCAACATTTTGAGGAACTCTCATATTGCTTTCCATAGCAACTATACCATCTTCAATTCCCACTATGGGTGTTTTGAGATTCCAGTTTATGACCATCCTTGTCAATACTTGTTCATGGTTCCTGTTTGAGCTAAGCCTTTCTTCATGGGGATAAAAGAGAAACTCAATAGACTCTTTAGCAAGTGATTTTTTTTTTTCTTGATGATTATCTAAGTAGCCCCTGGGGTGGGTTATCCAGGCCACAGGGATGGTCAATGCCTAGAGCCACAAGAAAAGACAAAGTGAAGTCTGGAGTCTCTATCAAGTTTTCCAAGGGCAGGTAAATAATACCTGCCTTTATTGCTTTACACAGCTTTGAGGCAAGTAGGAAGTTGGAGATTTCTCCCTCAAAGCCTGCTCTCTCTGCAGTCATCCATTTGGGAAAATGGCAACATCAGTTGTTTAGTAGTGACTTGCATAATTGTCTCAAAACTCAACCCTCATCCATTAACAACCCTTGTCATCTCTGCTGTGGGCATCTATCCAGAATGCCATGCTTTCTCACCTCTTCCTTCACATCAGCTGGGTCCAAGCCACTCTTATTCTGCATTGATTGCTTTCTCCTAGGGGGTCAGAGTGACCCTCTTTTTGAAAAGCCAAGGCATCTCTGAGTGCTCACCTTCTCAGACTCTTCACAGCTGCTCAGCTTCCCAAGGTAAATATGGTACAGGTAGTCCTCACCATTCAGTGTCTCTCTGTAGCTAGGTGACACTGTGTAGCTCTCTAATTATTTCTCACTTTCTCACACTGCTCCAGGGCCTTTGTGGTGCCTAATTTCCTCAAGGGATGCTCCTTTCCTGGCATGGCTTTCTCCCCAACAACTTTATCATAATGTTTCTCACTAGGATGGCTCATCCCCAGCTCCCTCTTTTAGATAGCACCACTCCCTACCTTAGTTAGCCTGCATGCTCATTTCTATTAGTTTCCTGAGGCTGTAATAACAGCCACCGTAAACCTGGGAGCTTACAACAATAGAATGGTTGTTCTGGAGGTCAAAAGTTGGCATCAAGGTGGCAGCAGAGCTGGGGACCCTCTGCAAGCTCTTGGGAGGGGGAGATTTTTGTGTTTTAGTGGCTCTGGAGACCCCTGAGTTCATGACTGCATCACTAGAGACATGCCCATGTCTTGTGATCTTTTCATATCACTCTGTTTTTGTTTTGATCTTTTTGAATGGTACTTTCATTAGGGTACACCCAAATCCAGTATAACCTCATTCTAAGTATTACCTTAATTATTCCACAAACACTGTATATCTAAATAAGGTTATCATTAGAATTTCAGATGGACACGAACTTTTGGGAAAACTCTCTTTGAGCTACAACATCTCTCTCTTTCTAATTTGTCAAATTAAGTTCATCTTATATAATCCCTTAGAGTTTGCTAACTCCCACAGCAAGGATGTCGGCTCAGCAGTGGATGTCAGCAGCCCAGAGATTGGAGTCAATGTGTCACTATTGTGATTCCCTGTGGGATCTGATACATAATAGCAGCTCCACACCCACATGTGAGCTGGAGGATAGCGCCAGTGACAGCCAGCCAGTGTCTTTGTATTTCCCCAGTGAACACTGTGTCAGGTGTCAGCAGCTCCTTAGTGGGCTGCTTTGAAACTGCTTTTCTCCTCCTTAGGAACCCGACATGCTGTTCCAGGGCACCATCCCTGGGGAACCCAGGGAGTGAGAATTCTCTGGATCTGCTGCAATAGTTAGACTGGGCAGTGGACAGAGTGTGGGCAGCTCCTACTGCACACTGTTCAACAAACGGATCACTTCTCTGTGTATGCTTCTCTGATTACAGAGACAAACCATGGCCTGAGACTGACTGGGTGGTCATGGGAATGATTACGAATGGCTTCTTGGTTTCTTTGCTGTGCGGCAGGACTGATTATTTGTTGCTTTATTGTTTAAGAGTTTAAAATGCTAACCAAATGTAGAATGGTAATGTATATTGAATAAAAAAGAAATAATAACAAGACTCTTAATGGTAAAATAGGAAGAAGGGGAAAAAAGTCTTTGTAGCTGCATGAGTTATGGGCAGCCATCTTTGGCTTATTCTCTTCACTTTTCTATGTCATATGCATCTTGAGATCACCATCTATATTCAATTTTAAATCATGCTCTTTTCCCCTTAAAATTAGACAGTGGGAATTTTCCACATCATTAGAGGCTACTAATAGGAAGCATTCGTTCAGCACTTACCATGTGTAGGTGCAGTCAAGTGCTCCACTCAAATTTACCCTTTTAATTTTCTCAACAGCTGCCTGTGGTTTGAAGGGAGGACCCTAGAGCCAGGTGACCCGGTACTCCTCAGGGCTCGCTTCCTCCTGAGATGCATGAGTTTGGGCAACATGGATGTGTTGGTGTTTTGTGGCTTCTGTGTGTAACAAGTGACAATGAACTTGGTGGCTTAAAATGATGATCTGAGCTAGGCTCACTGGGAAGAGCCAAGAGGAGGGTCTTTCAAACTCGTGGAGGTTGCTGTCAGTCCTTGATCTTTCCCGGTTTACGTATGTATGCCTCACTTCAGTTCCTGGCACCATCTATCCAGAACCTTCGCTAATGACATCAGCCACTGGATCTTTGGACTCCCATATTCCATCTAGCATGACATGGCTTTAACCACTTGGAGCTGCAAATAACTCTCTTTGCAAATAACATCACTATCTAAGGCTCTGGCTGAGCATGACATTTGGGGGAGTATTCTGTAAGGTAGTACACAGGGCTGTCTGTGGCTCACCTTCCTCATTTGTCAATTCAGGCACTAGATCTTGTCTTCTTGGTAGTGCTGTGCAAGAAACGGAAGAGGATATATGTTATATCTACAGCAGGGCCTGGGCTAGCACATCGCAGTTTCCACGGGGTTGGGGATGCTATAAGAACAAGGCAGTTGTATAATCATTTCTATTAGCCCAATAAGCTGTTACGTCAGAGCATCTCAGCTGAGGGTGACAGAGTCAGCATAGCCTGAAGCTCCCCAGGGGACTTCTTCAGGGATAGCACCTTGATGGAGGAACAATTTGTGTGAGCTGCCAAGAGAAATGATCTTCTTGATGGTTGAGGCTGAGAACACTTCCTAGCCTTAGTCTCCAGCAATGTGGCTTTGAGTGATTGTGATGGTTAATGTGGATTGTCAGTGTCACAGGATTTAGAACTTCCTAAGAGAGAAGCCCTGAGCCCATCTTGTGAGGGTCTACTGGGTTACATTATGAGATGTGAGGACATACCTTCAAAGTGGGCAACGTCATTTCCTGGGTGGGATCCTAGACAGACCCAAAGGGAGAGAGAGTGAGCAAAACACTAGAATCCATTTATCTCTCTTTGCTTCCTGACTGTGGATGCAATGTGCATAGCTGCCTTGAGTCCCTGCCATCATGATGTCCCCACTTTGATGAACTGTGCCCTCCAACTGTGAGCCAGACAAAACCTCCCCTTTCTGGAATCTTTCTCTTGTTGGGATTCTTATCATAGCAAGGTGGAAAGTAACTAATGCAGTGACTTACTTAAGGTCCTGAGGCTCCTAAAGTTCAACTCTGACACAACGCAACCACCCCCATCTCCTGGAGATACTATGAGGCAGAAGGCAATCTACTTGGTGTCCTTAGACCTGCAGGTAAGTCACAGCACTGAGAAATGGTAGCTGTGATGATTTTTACTTTATATCAATTTTGCAGACTCAATGAGTCCATTTGTTTGTTTTGGGGGAATAACTGTCATTATAGACATCATATGAGTTTGTGAGAACAGTTGGAATAGATAAGGGAAGAGGCACTATTAATTACACATAATGTTAACATGAATGCATCTACTAACTAACAACTCCCTTTCTTGTGTTCCATGTGTTCAGAGATGTTGCATATACACATATAAAACTTTTACTTGAATGAAATATTTGTGATCTGTCTCTACTTAGCTGTGAGCTAAGTAACTTTGTGTGTTTTTTTGTGTACATATTATTTGTCATAGCTGTAAGACACTGCAGCAAGTGATAGACTTGGGAATCATAACTTTGTGTCAGAGGCTTTACCCTATCATCTTTGGCTTATTTTGACAGTGCATCCTTTTTCCTATCAATGGTATATATCAATGGTGTCATGTCAGGGCCATGTTAGCATCTAGCTCAATGACAACAGCACAAAGGGCATTACTAAGAAAGGTTCAAGGTCACAACACTCTTCTATTGGGGATCAAATTTCCAACACGTGTTTTGTGAGGACATTCAAGTCCTAATGCAAAGACTTGTGCACCATTAGGGGCATGTGCACATTGAGGAATGCGTAGAGCTGTTTCTTATCTCCCCCCCCCCCACAATGTCTTCACTGGGCAGATGTCTATCACAACTCCGCCGCCACGGTCTGCTTCTTTTGTTAGCCTCAGAGCCTTTTCCGGGAGGTATTTGTTTCCTTCAACCTCGACTCCTGTACCCAACATGAAAGGAATGCAATGAAGGGTTATGTTGGTTGAGTTGAGCAAGCAGAGAGAAGATTAATGATGGCACATCAGGCAACAGCTGCCTTGCCAGCCCCAGCCTTCCAGTCATGGTGTGTTAAAGATCCCATGTGTTTGCATGCACAGCAAGGATGGCACAGTCTGCCTGCCTGCCTGCATCACCACAGAAGGCTGAGCTTGACTGATAGTGATGAGGGTTCACAGGAGTGAGTCCCCTCCCTGTGTTCACACTCCCCCAGGGTTGTGCAGGTCCTGGCAGCCTTCTGCTAGCAGCATCAATTCTGATTTTTGAATACTGGTGTGTATTAAGGATTTGGGGTGAGTCTGAATATTTTTGAAAAATGTTGCCTTCTTGGTTATGTCTATCTTGTGGTCTCAATGAGCTTTTCTTCTTATCAGAGAGTGAAGGATTTTAATCATGGTGGGCATGGTTGTAATAACTTTCCTTAGATTCTTTGCTGTTGTTTTTTAATTAGAGTGGAGCGTTTATTTTGACAGGGAGGCATTTTCATCATAGCTCTTGGTCTTTTCATTTGAGATTTCTTCCTGAAGCTTTCCAATTTTGAAATTTCTTCTTGTTACTGAGACTTGGTCACAGAGAAATCCAGTATAGTACACACTTTCATTTTTTAATTTCTCATGATTAATGTTTTACTCTACCTGGAGGTCATTTGATGATATTTTCAAAATGGAAATCAATATTGACTTTTCCTCCCACATATTAAAAAAATCAGCCTTCCAATTTCCATTTATATTTTTGTCACCAACACACAGATGGATACACACACACACACAGATACACACATACACATAGACACACACAGATATACACACACAGACACACATGAATACACACAGACACACACTCTTTTATGACTTTAGGTCTTAAATATAATGGGTGAATTCCTGGGTATCTCTTTACTTTTGCTGGTAGCAGATCTGGCAAGTCCATCTATTTGACATACAGGATCATCATGACATAAGGAAGTGAATCAATTTCTGTGGATTCACCTGGCTTATTAGAGAAATAGCTAAGAGGACAGCCTGTATCTATAGATTCCCAAGGAAGTGCTGATCCATCAATACCAGGATGCTTTATCATTTCTGTTATAAGACAATGTAGTTAGCAACATCACTATTACCATGCTCTGTCTTCCGTTTTAGACTTCCATTTAGACAAACCACAAGGCACAGGAAGCTATTGAGTGCCTGAATATTAGCACAAACTTCATTGTACCCTGTGTATCAAACAAACAGAAATTGCAAGGCTTGGGATGTAAAATATTTGAGGGACAGTTTTTATAGTTAATTGCCTATTGAAATGACAATGTACTAGCCATATCAATTCAAAGTCATTATTAAAGTTGATTCCCTATTTCCTTTTAAATGCGGTTTCTAGAAAATTAAATTTAAAAAGACCTGTGTGATTTCATTTTGTTGTGGCTGGATCATGCTGAGAGCTGGGTGGTTAACTATCCGTGGACACTTACCTTATTTTTGTTCTCTTTTTTTCCCTCACCACTTTATTTTAGCAATTAGCACAGGTCCTAAGACATAACAGATACTCACTAAATACATGTTAATGAGTGACTGTAAGTGATTGCAGGACCACAAATCTTGATACCTCCTAAAAGGTTGTGATCCTCAAGCTATGACATCCAATCACTTCTCTTCTCTTGGTTTAATGGGATTAGTTAGGACACAAGGATAGTGACCCAAATAGGTCTCTTATTGCCTAGGGATCAACAGCGATCTGGGTGGGTCATGATCTCAGCCATAGCAGTAGCTTGTTGGAGAATGGAGAGTCCTCACACTATCAACGGAAAAATCTGCTTCTAATGGTACTTGACTGAGCATGGACAGATCTTGGGTTCCACTAGTATCATGCCATGTCTTTCTCTTCCTCTTCCTCCATTTCCCCTTCTTTCTCTCCCCTTCTTGATCCCGATCTTAGCAATGTGCAGAACAGCCCAAGAGCTGAGAATGCTGACCCCCCCCCCAGCAGGTGGCCTGGGCTTGTGACTTCTCTTTCTACTTCCAGCTCTCTGCTCATGATAAGGTCCCTTGCTTCCTTCTTTCCACTCTCTACACCCCACCTCCTCCACTTAGAGTCTACATTGCAGCAGGTATTAGGTATTTCAGAGGTGCTTAGGATTCTGTCTGGCGTGCATCCAGTAGCAAATGGATATTATTCCCCCCCCCCCCGGAAGTTCCAGGGCTGCCCAGAGTTCATTCCAATCACCACCCTGCTTGCTCTTTCCTGTTTCCTCCTCTTCCTCCTCCTCCTCGGGTCCAGGAACCCAAGTCCAGAAGCTCACATATGCCTGGGTGTAGTGAGAAAAGGTAGCCTATGGGGAGACGAGTCTATTGGCTTCAGGGTAGACATTTATGAATCCTAGGATCTTGAGGCCAAATGGGACAAAAAATTTAAGTGAGCATTCTTCATCCAAGACTCCAAACTTGAAACTTTCTGAGCACCAGATGATATGAGTGATAATTCTTTACCTCAGTGGACTAGTCATGGTAAAAAACGCAGGCATACTAAAATACTATGCATACATACTATAATCATAGTTACCCACAGCCTATGGAGATAAGGTGAACATGATACTTAAAAAAGTCCTGTGTTCGGACTTGGGTCTCTTCTCCAAGACATCTCTGTATGTATAGGCAGACACTTCTAAGTTCAAAATCCAAAACTATCTCTGGACCCAAGCATTTTGCATAAAGGACCCCTCTGCCAAAACTTTCTTCTTTGAAGTCACTTGAGATAAACACGAGGTGATAAAACATGTGTCGATCTTCTCTGTAAATTCCGAAGTAGTAAAATAAACAAAGACGCGAGATTATCAGACATGCAAATAGTTTGTCCACATGTCTAGACAGACACAATACAGGCTTGGTTAAAGGAAAGTGAGAATGAGTTTGTCTAAGTGTCCTTAGTATGCTATTTATTTTTAAAAGCATCATGGAGAAGGATGGTTGCCAGGGACTTGGGGGTGGGGAGTTATTGCTTATAGTGATCCTGAGGTCCAGGGAAGATGAAAATTTCTACAGACACTGGGCAGTGTTGATACTGCTGAATTGAGCACGTGACATTGGATGAAGTGGGTGTTGGGGATGTCTCAGTTGGTAGAGTGCTTGCCTCATAGCCAGAAAGCCCTGGGTTCAATCCCCACCACCACAGAAATGGTATGGTGATTCATGCTTGCAATCCCAGTGCTCAGAAGACAGATAGTCCGAGGATCAGAAGTTCAAGGTCATCCTCAGCTACATGGCTAGGTGGGGGCCAGCCAAGGAGACTAAGACCCTGTCCCTAAGCAGCACAGGAGCAGTGCTAAAATGGCAAATGTTCCCTTCTAGATGCTTCACCAAATTTAAAATCGAAAAGTGGAAAGGCACGAGTAAACACACAGCACAGAACCCTCCCATTTATCTCTAAATGGTAGGGAGTAGAGCGAGACCCACAGACCAGGGACCCCTGCCAGGACCACGCTTATTCCGAGGGGTGGGGAGTGCAAGTGAAGAGGCTTTGGGGAATACTTGCATTGCAGATATATGAACAAAGGAGAGCCCCCAGCCAGAATCCTGGATGCTGTGCCTGCCCGTCAGGGCAAGGTGATGAATTGTCCTCAGGCAGAAGGCAAAGCGAAAGTGGGAGTTAGACGCTGGAGGCAAGGGAGTCTAGAGCCCCGGTGAGAGCAAGGCAGGTCAGAAGTGGAAAGGCAGATAGAGCAAGATGACAAGGAGATGGCCTCAGGATAAGATTGACACCTGAGTAGCAGGGCTCTGTGAGTTATCTCCCGCAAGGGTGCAGGGGAACTGTTGAAGGGATGGGAACAGGAGTGCCATGTTCAAGTTAGTTGCCCTGACAGCTCATTGTGACAGCTGCGTGGAGTGGGGGTAGGGACCCCACACACAAGAACACCAGTAGTGACAGTGGTAAACGGGCCATGTGGACAGACAAGGGGTCAAACAGGGCTGGATTGCCTTGTGAACATCCTTGGGTTGGGGAACTGAATATTTTCTTCCTGGATGGATAAGTGGGTAACGGGGCTTGGGTGGTGGGTGGGTAGATGCATGGATGGATGCATGGATCCTGTCTTTCTGTGAGTCTTCACGCATTTAAATATATTGTTCATTTCCAGATGTTCTAACTCAGTCCCCGACAATGTGTCTCAAACCTCCTGTGACTGTCTGCTTCCAGGCTCCCTCCTTCAGGTTCCCGTGGCATCCTGTAATTTTCCCTTTTGAAGCACGCTATTAAAATTGTCAGCTTCCTTCTCCATTTTGGTACACTTTAATAAAGGAGGGGCCACCTCTTTCTTCTTGGTGCTCTTGGTGTCTGGCTTATATTGTAGCAAGTTTTACGTACTTGAGTGTTGATGGACTGGTTATATCAAAACAACCCTGAAATCCTACATATCCACCTGATTATAAGTCCTGTGAGAACAGTCTGCTGGGGTCACTACCCTGTTCCTGAGTTTGCCCTCTGCCTCAGGGTTTTTTATTGCTGTGAAGAGACACCATAATCACAGCAACTCTCATAAATGAAAACATTTAATTGGGGTGGCTCACGTAACAGTTTCGGAGGCTCAGTGGCGGGGAGCATGGTGTCATGCAGGCAGACAAGGTGCTGTCTACATCTTGATCAGAAGGCAACAGGAAAGTTGCCTGAGACACTGGGCGGTATCTTGAGTATAGGAAACCTCAAAGCCCGCTCCCACAGTGACACACTTTGAAGGACACACACAAGGCCATATCTACTCCAACAAAGCCACACCTCCTAATAGTATCATTCCCTACAAGCTTTTGGGGGCCAGCTACATTCAAACCACCACGCCCTCAAACATGCATTTTCTTAAAGTACCAGATATAAAAGTGTGTCTGAACAAACCCTCATCATAAGAGACTTCTTTGAGATCTACAGAACGGAAAGTTACACCATTCTTGGTGCTTCTACCATATATGACTTATATGTAGGAGAAAACACTTCTATTCAGGGCCTGGGGACTTGTCCCACTCACTCACGGTGTTCCTCACTGTTTATCCATCCATCTACTCACAAATCACTTTGACAGTATCTTAAATTCTGCTCTACCCAAAGACCTCCAAGTGTTGGCATATGGCTTCTAGACACTGTCCCTGGCCAGTGAAGGGAGATGATGTCATCCTGAGGGCTGGGGTTCTTCCCTGCAGGTCTACTTGGAGCTGTGCAGTCTTTCTTCATGCTTCTGAAAGCCTAGGCCAGAGGGAGCCGTCATAGGTGAGTTAGAGGACACAGGTGTGAGCTCCAGAGAGCCTCCACCTGCAGCCAGAGGAGGCTGCTCCGGGAAGTCCCTGGTTGCAGGGTCCACAGCCATCAGCTGGGAGGACCACAGACTGGGAGATGTGAACTCTAGACTCAGTTTAACTCTCTGGAATCTTAAGGGTAGGTTTCTTAATACATCTGTTTTTTCCAACTCTTCTGTCAGCATCTCGAGATTGAAGAGCCATGTTTTCTAAAGCAGAGCTGTGACCTTGGACACTTTTGGTCTGAATCTGGGCTGGGCCGCTTATTAGCTGTGAGACCCCAGGGTAGTTGCATCACCTCTCTAGGCCTCTTTCTCCCTTTACCCTGAGGAGCCCATACCTCCATGGCTGTCTGTGAGAATTACATGAGATAGTGAACGCTCTCTGGTACTGACAGTCACTTACTGTGGGCTCTGCCAGTTTTGAAACGTGATCCTGAAGGAACAGTAGAACAGTTGAGATCCCAACAGCTGACACATGCAAAGTTCTTGCGACCCTGTCGGCCACAAGCAAAAAGCCCGGCCTCACACAGGTGTCGGTAGTGGTTGTCACTTGAGTGTGTCTTAGCTGCTTGTCTTGTCGCCATGACCACTGACAAGAGGCCACTCAAGGAAGAAAGCATTTATTTTGGCTCTGAGTTGAAGGTAACCATCCCATCACGGTGGGAGAGACGTGGCAACAGTGAGTGAACAGGAAGTGGGACCTGGGTATAAAATACTCAGGCTTGTCCTGAGTGACCTTCTCAAGCAAGGCTCCATCTCCTAAAGACCATGCAACCTTCTGAACAGCACCCCCAGCTGAGGACCACATGTCCACACACCTAAGCCTAGAGGGGACATTTCACTTGCACATCCCAACAGCTCTGCCTCCCACACCCTGAGATACCCCTAGCCTCATTCTCCTGTCATTTCTTCTCTCACTGTCCGAGTGATCCAGTCCTGTCTCTAACCCACTGCGGTGACTCCCAGCCGCATGCTACTTCCGAACTGTGCTGAGCCTGGATTACACCAAAAGCCCTAGCCAGTCCTGGGAGAATGAGAGAGGTGGCAGCTGTGCCCTGAGGCCCAGGGCTGCACTCTGTGTAATATGTGGACAACTCAGCTTCCCAGGAGTATTGCCTAAGGGCTCTTGCTTTCCCCAAGGCCCATGCTGCCAGCTCCAAGGGTTCACCCCCCCCCCCTTGTGAACACTACTGTCTCTGAAATAGGTCCTATTGTTCTCTGTGAGAGCTCTCTCCCCAGGATCTGTTTAACCTCCCTGAATGGAAGACCTGGTCTACCAGAAACACTCAGGCCTGAGCCTGGGATATATGAGGAATGCCAGGAAATTGCAACTTACTCTTTAAACGGAGTCTTTAAGGAGATAAATGCATTCCAATGCTGTGGAAGCCTCAATTCACTTCTGACCCTGTTGCTGCTGCACACAGGCTGGTGCTGTGACAGAGGAGACACACCCCCCCACCCACACACCCCCCACACACACACATACAGAGAGAGAGAGAGAGAGAGAGAGAGAGAGAAAGAGAGCGCACTGGGGGGGAGTGTTAGGAATTCCAATTGGTTCCTGGCTTGGAGAAATATTTGGTGCATGATGTGTTGCCGTGAAGCTGTTTGTGTAGTTTTCCTGTGGGAATTCAGGCCTCAAGGAAGGAGCAGAGGGGCTTATTTTCTGTCCCTAATTAGAGTCCTGTGCTGGGAAACTGTGGGGCTTCTCTAGGGCAGCTGTGGTGACATACCCCCACGTGTGTGTGTGTGTGTGTGTGTGTGTGTGTGTGAGTGCATGGTGTGAGGCTGTTTTAAAGCTATCTGGACTGTTTGCAATACAAACAGACTCTAGTTTCCTTAATTAAGCCAAAAGGGTGGACTGACTGGAAAGTCCATGGCTAGCTCAGAGTGCAAAGCAAAGATTAGCTACT
>CABHPQ010002407.1:0-52766 GCA_902168405.1 Peromyscus aztecus | reverse complement strand
GCGGTGGTGGCTCACGCCTTTAATCCCAGCACTCGGGAGGCAGAGGCAGGCGGATCTCTGTGAGTTTGAGGCCAACCTGATCTAAAAATTGAGTTCTAGGACAGCCAGGACTGTTACACTTTGAAACCTTGTCTTGCGGGGTTGGGGTCGTTGGGGGGAATCAGATTGAACCTGTTAGGTTTCTAATAAGTGTATTGCAAAAGTAGAGATTGAAGACTATTAATTAGAACCGTTTTGTATAAGCTTAATTGTGTTTTTAAGTACTGTAAATGCTTTTTGACATCTGAGACTATAATTGGTGGTAGAGTGTTGCTTTGCAATCCCAGAATGGAAGAAGGCAACTTTTTCCTGTGGATGTTCACTAAAGTTCACTTTGTTTGGAAGTGTTTTTATTTTTTATGAAGTCAATTAAGTTCTTTCACCAACACAAGATATCAATTTATCTCAAGCTTTCTGTTGGATTTTTTTAATTGCAGGCGTGGATTCTCAGATAGTGGAGGAGGACCCCCAGCCAAACAAAGAGACCTGGAAGGGGCAGTCAGTAGGTAAGTTTTCAGAAGATTCTGAAGCATTGGCAGTACATGCCTTGTTTTCTGGGACACTACAGATATTTCTGCATCTGTATTAGGATATAGTGGCTTCTCCCTGGAGTCCCTTGGTGTCTGAACTGGGCTAGCCAGTGTCTGAACTGGGCTATCCAGTGTCTTACAAAAGTCAGTAAGATTGGAAGAAGTAACACTTGGTTTTATAATTTGAAACTCATTGTGAGAAATGTGGGTAGAGTTTGGTTTGAGCATTTTGCTTCTATCTCTCCCCCCCCCCAACCTGAGGACCGAACCCAGGGCCTTAACTTGCTCTACCACTGAGCTAAATCTCCAACCCCTATTTTTTTTTACTTAAAAAAAAAAAAAGGTAAATGAGATGTAAACTGATAGACTGTGGCTTCTGGAGATAAACTTGTCTGTCCTTGGTTATTAGGCGCTTGATTCTACAGCAGTCGTTTATATTTTTTCCTGTGATAGGCTGGGTGGGGAGCGGCGGACAAGAAGAGAATCACGCCAGGAAAGCGACCCGGAAGATGATGATGTTAAAAAGGTATTGAAATTAAATATTAGAGGATGGACATGATTCTTAGTGCGTTTTGGAAAACATGTTGCCTGTGTGCAGGCAGTCACCCATACTTCCTTTTCTCTTGTAGCCAGCACTTCAGTCTTCTGTTGTAGCTACCTCCAAAGAGCGCACTCGTAGAGACCTTATCCAGGATCAAAATATGGATGAAAAGGGAAAGCAAAGGTATCTACAGACATGTCAGATAATAGAGTTTTAAGCCTAGAGGATCTCTTAGAAAATGTCGGGTTTGGTATAGATCCTGCAGACACTGATTTTATTTTGTTGCTTTTTAGGAACCGGCGAATATTTGGCTTGTTGATGGGCACTCTTCAAAAATTTAAACAAGAATCTACTGTTGCGACTGAAAGGGTATTGGTGCAATTTTTGTCTTGCCTCATTTTCTCATTACCAAATAGGGGACTGATGTTTCTAAAAAGAGCTTGAAAGTTCTCTTTGCTTTTGTGATAAGGTCTTTTGCTGTGAAGCTCTGGCTAAGCTGGTATTCACCCTGTAACTAAGAATGACTTTGGAGCCGGGCGGTGGTGGCACATGCCTTTAATTCCAGCACTTGGGAGGCAGAGGCTTGTCAGATCTCTGTGAGTTTGAGGCCAGCCTGGGCTACAGAGTGAGTTCCAGGACAGGCTTCAAAGCTAAACAGAAACCCTGTCTCAACCCCCCCCCCCCCCCAAAAAAAAAAATGACCTTGGACTCAATGCTCCTGCTTCCACCTTAGAAGTACTGGCATTTATTTATTGAATAAGTTACCTGTCCACCTTTGAGTTTTTGAGATGGTGGTCTCAATATATTACTGTCTTTGTTGAAACTCACTATGTAGACTATGCTAGCCTCAGACGCAACAAGATCCACCTGCCTCTGCCTCCTGAGTGCCGGGGTTAAAGGTGTGAGCCACCATTACTGGCTTTTTAATAGGTTTTTGCCTTTGTTTTATGTGTATGGGTGTTGCCATTACATATGTCTGTATACAGTGCCTGTGGAGGCAAGAAAGAGGGTGTTGGGTCCTCTGGGACTGGCATCGCTGGTCTGTGAGCTACCCTATGGGTGCTTGGAATCAAACACAGGTCCTCTAGAAGAACATCTGGTGGTTATTTTTGTTGTTGTGGTTTTTTTTTTTTGAGACATTGTCTTATGTAGTCCATGCCAGTCTTAACTCTTACGAAAGATTTTCTGTTGCGTTTATTTTATTGTGTGTATGCATGTGGGCACATGTATTCCATGTTGTCCTGTAAAGAGAACAGGAAAACTTGCTTGTAGACCCAGAGGATTAACTTCCAATTGTCAGCAAGTACCTTTATCCGCTAGTCCATCTCACCTGACCACAGCTTTGAACTTTTAATCCACCTGTATCAGTGATGGACTAGAATTATGGGCCTGTAACACTGTGTCCAGC
Organism: Peromyscus aztecus; assembly: GCA_902168405.1. Lineage (NCBI taxonomy): Eukaryota > Metazoa > Chordata > Mammalia > Rodentia > Cricetidae > Peromyscus > Peromyscus aztecus. The sequence continues at coordinate 50,248 of CABHPQ010002407.1, read as the reverse complement.
TTTAAAGCTCTTTAAAGATTCATAGTAAGAACTTGTCTCAAAATCTAGTCCTGGGGAGAGTGGCTCAGTTGGTAGAGTCCTTGCCTGGGATAATTAAGGCCCTAAGTTCAGTTCCCAGTACAACCCTGGCCCTCCCACCACCACCCCTAAAAAGGAAGAAATTTTCTTTAAAGACCACAGCAATACAAAGTAATATCTAAGGAAACACTTAACACCTTCAGAAATTGTTCTATTTTCAGCTGACTCTTTTTTTCTTTAATGTTTTTTGTATTGTTATAAAGATCCTGAATTTGTAACTATTGAGAGCATGGGTTCTGGCTTAAGCTACAACAGTCTCATTGTGTGGTCTTAGGCAAATCCTAATTTGGTATCAAGTTTGGTTGGGGGGGTGTTTGTTTTAATTACATTTATTTATGTGGTAGGCACATGTATAGTGAGTGAGGTCAGATAACTTTTGGGAGTTGATTATCTCTCTCCAAGATTTGGGTTTGGGGAGTTAAACTCAGGTTATCAGGCTTTGATGGCATTCACCTTTACCTGTTGAGCTGTCTTACCGGCTCTAAGTCTCAGATTTTCCTTCAAACAAAGGGGTTTGGGTTTTAGTATTTGGTTCTGTTTTTGTCTTTTTGCAATAGGGTCTCATGTAATCCAGGCTGTCTTTGAACTACCTGTGTAGCTGAGAATGACCTCGAGCAGTTGGTCTTCCTGCCTCCCACACCCACATGTTGGAATTACAGTCATTAAGTCACCAGGACCAACTCAAGGGTTGTAGTTGAGTCTTATTACACACTCAAAGGCAATCCTAGAAGCAAAAGGCTGCCCTCTACAGTTTATTTTGCCCTTTACAGTATTTTATTTTGGCTTCTATAAATTCTTTCTTCGGTACAGCTACAGATTTGTGTCTCTGGAACTGATGTTAATGCTTTTGCAGGAAAACTAACAGGGAGAGAGGGACATTGTAGATGCCACCACACAACTGTGGAGGTAATCATGCATACCCTGAACATGTGCTCTGAGAATGGAACTCAGTTGCTCAGGTCTGGCAGCAAGTGCCCTTATCCAGTGGGCCATCTTGCAGACCTGAGTTAAGTTTCATTAAAGAAACTTTTATGTTTCCTTAGTCACTGTTTCCTGAAATTGTCAGTTACAATCAATACCAAATACTAAGTTCAAATTACTAATACCTGAAAGTGTGATACAGAAAAAAGTGTGCAAGTAAATTTTTGTGGTAAAATTGTAAGTTTCAGGTAATCAAGATGTGTGGTGTTTTTATTGTAATTGAACTAAAACTGAAATCTTGATTATCTTGATTACTAAATCAGGTTATTTATTTTTAGCAAAAGAGACGCCAAGAAATTGAACAAAAACTTGAAGTTCAGGCTGAAGAAGAGAGAAAGCAGGTTGAAAATGAGAGGAGAGAACTATTTGAGGAGAGACGTGCTAAACAGACAGAACTGCGCCTTCTGGAACAGAAGGTTGAGCTTGCGCAGCTGGTGAGCAATGATTTCTAAGTCCTAAATGAGATGATCCTTCATGTTTACAGAGCACTGACCTTTCTCCTTTTTCTTCAGCAAGAAGAATGGAATGAGCATAATGCCAAGATAATTAAGTATATAAGAACTAAAACAAAGCCCCATTTGTTCTATATTCCTGGAAGAATGTGTCCAGCTACTCAAAAGCTAATAGAAGAGTCACAGAGAAAAATGAATGGTAAGTACATGAAGTTCATTGAAGCTTTCTCAATGGTAAAACCATACATTCACATATGCCCATTTCTTAGAAATGATTTAATAGTTCAGTTTTGGGTTGTTTTGCTGTTTTATAATATTCTGAAATTGATAATGGGGTTAGGGTTCAGGAATATTTTCTACATAGTTGAGTTTAACCTCAAACTCATTTTGTGGTGGTGATTATATGTATAAAGACTTTATGTAAGATTACTTTGTGCTTAAAAATCTTAGCAGACACAGAAGAATGCTAAGGAAATTAGGCAAAATAAAAGTTCATATTAGGTATTCACATGGCAGGCTAGACAGTGGTAGGCTGGTAATTGGGCATTTTGTTGTGCCTGAGACTGGGAAAGTTACCTATAATGGTGGTTCTGCTTTAAAGAGGTTTTGTTGGTCTTCTTCTGGCATGAAGTTGAGCAGCAAAGATGTCCAGGTTCGCAGGAGTATAATTCCTTGGTCTGTAGGTGTCCTGTCAGTATGTCAGTTTGTAATACATTTGCCATAATCAGTATTGTCATCTCTTTAGGAAAACATTCAGGAACTGGTAGTTCAGCTATAGAGTGTTTGTCTAGCTTGCTTAAGATCCCTGAGTTCACTTCCCAACACTGTCGTCCCCCCCAAAAAAAAACAAAAAACAAAAACTAGAGATATAATAAAAAGACTATTAGATGACAGTGACTTTTTGTGACCTAGGATAAAGTTGTTACTTTTTTTTTCTTTCTTAACTACCATAAATTGTACACATGTAATTTTTATTGTTTAGCTTTATTTGAAGGTAGACGCATCGAATTTGCAGAACAAATAAATAAAATGGAGGCTAGGCCTAGAAGACAATCAATGAAGGAAAAAGAGCATCAAGTGGTGCGTAATGAAGAACAGAAGGCGGAACAAGAAGAGGGTAAGGTGGCTCAGCGAGAGGAAGAGTTGGAGGAGACAGGTAATCAGCACAATGATGTAGAAGTAGAGGAGGCAGGAGAGGAAGAGGAGAAGGAAGCAGGTGTAGTTCATAGTGATGCAGAGAAAGAACAGGAGGAGGAGGAACACAAGCAGGAAATGGAGGCTAAGATGGAGGAGGAAACTGAGGTAAGAGAAGGTGAGAAGCAACAGGATAGTCAGCCAGAAGAAGTTATGGATGTGTTAGAGATGGTTGAAAGTGTCAAAAATGTAATTGCTGAGCAGGAAGTAATGGAGACTAATCAAGTTGAAAGTATAGAGCCTTCAGAAAATGAAACTAGCAAAGAATTGGAGCCAGAGATGGAATTTGATGTTGAGCCAGATAAAGAATGTAAATCTCTTTCTCCTGGAAAAGAGAATATTAATTCTCTGGAAGTGGAAAAGGAGTCTGAGGAAAAAGAAGATAAAGAACCTGAGCCCCAACCTGAGCCTATGGCTCAGCCTCAGCCCCCGCCTCAGCCCCTGCCCCAGAGCCAACCCCACTCTCAGCCCCAACCTGTACTCCAGTCCCAGCTTCTGGCTCAGCCTGAGACTTTGCCATTAGCAGCAGTTTTGCAGCCTCCGCCTCAGGTTGTTCAGGAGCAAGGGAATCTACTACCTGAGCGGAAGGAGTTTCCTCTAGAGTCGGTAAAACTCCCTGACGTGCCTGTAGAGCCAGTGTTGGCAGTCCACTCAGAGAACAAAAGTAAGAACAAAACTAGGAGCAGAAGCAGAGGTCGAGCGAGGAATAAGACGAGCAAGAGTAGAAGTCGGAGCAGTAGCAGCAGTAGTTCGAGCAGCAGCTCTAGCAGCAGCAGCAGCGGGAGCAGCTCCAGCAGTGGCAGCAGCAGTAGTCGCAGCAGCTCCAGTAGCAGCTCCAGCAGCAGTGGGAGCAGCAGCAGAGACAGCAGCAGCAGCACTAGCAGCAGTAGTGAGAGCAGGAGTCGGAGCAGGGGCCGAGGACATAACCGAGATAGAAAGCACAGGAGGAGCGTGGACCGGAAGCGAAGGGATACTGCAGGACTAGAAAGAAGTCACAAGTCTTCCAAAGGTGGTAGTAGTAGAGATACAAAAGGATCAAAGGATAAGAATTCCCGATCTGACAGAAAAAGGTCTATATCAGAGAGTAGTCGATCAGGCAAAAGATCTTCAAGAAGTGAAAGAGACCGAAAATCAGACAGGAAAGACAAAAGGCGTTAATGGAAGAAGCCAGGCTTTCCTAGCCTATTTGCAGCAGAAGATTTGATGAGTAAAAGGATTACCTTGTAAGGAGGATGCTGCCTTAAGAATTGCATGTTGTAAAAATTCTTTTTGGAAAATACAGACTGTTTGTTTACCAGACATTCTTGTACTTTTTGCATAATTTTGTAAGAGTTATTTATCAAAATTATGTGAGGTTCCAAAATATGTAAAAATAATAATAATAAAAAAAGATTAACATCCCTTGTCATCTTTTTTAAATACCCTATTACTCTTCAGTCAAAATCTGTATATTTTAATAGGTAAATCTTTAAATTGTTCCTTTATGTTCTGTACCATACATTGCTTTTGTAGAAATAAATGTGCATCTTTCATTATTTTTGGGATGTCCTTGTTAACACTTGTATAATAAATATCTTTATATCATTTTCAGTTTTTGTCACAAGATACTGAACATGATTAGAATGTTTTTGAAAGTTTCATCACTTGGATTTGCCTGAAAACAGTTATTTTGAGTTACCAGGTCTTTACAGCTTTGACGGGAAATAGTTCTTTTAAAACATTTAATTATTTCCTATCTTATAATTTTAATCTAAGCATTTTCCTGTTTTTCATTTAAACCATTCAGTTGGTAGATAACTTAAACAGTGTAATTTGGTTGTCATTTCATGATTATGGGAACATCATTTTCTTGTCCTCATAGCTACTTGTGTGATAACAACATAGTGTATAAATCTGTTATAGTTATCACCTCCTGGGTCGTGGGGGTAAAAAAAAGTATCTTCTAAACTTGGTTTTTGAAGTTGTGGTCTTGTCTTTTCTGTTGGCTATAACTGAAACATGCCAATATGTGTTTTCAAGAATTTTTGTTTAAGGAAGTATTGTATGGAAGTTTACACAATGAAGGAAGCTCATCTAGACTTGACTATGTAAACAAGATAACACACAAGTGTACCAAGTGATTATTAACTTTGTTTATAAATTTGTATGGACTTGGAGTATCTGTTGCCCATTACTATATATGTGCAAATAAATGTGGCTTAGACTTGTGACTGTTTAAGATTAGTATTTGTATTAACGTTCTGATGCACATGAGAGCATTTCAATGGCAGTGGCTATTTTTGAGTTGATATTTTAACATTGTAGCTGTAGCTTGACTTTAAATATTAGTATACCATCAACAAGTAAACAGTTTGCACGAAAAATGAACAGACATCTTCATTTAGTTTTTGTGTCTGCACAACCCACTTGTTAAAGCAAATGTGAAATGAATTCTTTTTAAAAATCCTTTTCTTGGGTTAGATGAACAAAAGTCAAACTGTAGAACCACATTCGTTCATGAGCCTGTTTACACCAAGACCAGCTTAACAACTCTGTGCTCTTGATGACCTTGTGCCGTGCAGTGGAACAAGTTGGTAAGGGAATGACTAGATTTTAAATGGCTGAGGAGAAAAAAAAAGCTTGGCCTCTTTCTTTTTTTTTTCTTATGATTTATTTATTATGTATACAGTGTTCTGTCTGCATGTATGCCTGCATGCCAGAAGAGGGCATCAGATCTCATTACAGATGGTTGTGAGCCACCATGTGGTTGCTGGAAATTGAACTCAGGACCTCTAGAATGTTCTTAACCTCTGAACCGTCTCTCCAGACCTTGGCCTCTCTTTTTTTAAAGCACATAGATTTATTAAGGAAAGGTGAGAATTGAGGGTGGGGAGAGCCTCCAAGGAAGAAGTACTTAATAACATTTTTTTACTTAAATATGTTTGTGTGGATATATGAGCTCATAACCTTTTTTGATGACATTAGCATATTTTGAGAGCCTGTGTACTGGAATAGCAGTGTAGTCCAATGACTAGAAAGTGCTAGACCCTGGATGCAGCCCATTTTGTGATAAAAGTTTTACTTCCTTCTGTTCAACTAGTGGATAATGGTCAAAGGAATATAATTCATAAGGAGAAAGGAGTAATTCACAATTTCCACTTAAGCTTTGTAAGTATTAAGTACTAATATTTTAAGTTACATGTATTTTCAATTGGAAGGCTTGTAATTTTTTTTAAATTTAGTGTTTTATTCACTGGTGTGTGTGTATGTGTAGACCAGAGGAAGGTGCCAGATCTCTAGAGCTGCAGTAATAGGCATTTTTGAGTTGCCCTATTGGGTGCTGGGAGATAGGTCCTCTGGAAAAGCAGCAAGTGTCTCAACTGCTAAGCTATCTTTCCAGCCCATGGAAGGCTTATTGGCATGTATTAGTTATAAAGGATTTTATTGTGATATTTCACACAAGGATATAATATTTGCTCCTCTTTGCTCTTTGTCTCACCCTTCCTTCACTTCCCAGCTAGTCCCCTTCTACTTTCCTGTCCTTATTTTAATGGCTTTCTAAATTTAATTAAGGTTTCTTTTAAGAGCACAGGTATTGAAATGTCTCTCCCCAGTAGTCATTAACTGTAGATCTTCAGGGAGAAGGGGTTTGTGACCCCTGACTAAGAATTCAGAATTTTTATCTTTTGCATTTATTAACGTGAGCGCACGCGCGCACATACACACACACACACACACACACACACACACACAAATATTGTGAATCCTCCAGGACAGCCAGCTAGGACTACACAGAAAAACTCTGTGTAGAAAATAATAATTGTGAATTCAGGGCTAGTGAGATGGCCCAGCAATTAAAAATGCTTGCCAAATCTGTGCTTGATCCCTGGAACCGATATCTTGCAAATGTACATCTCTACTCATAGATATATACACACAATAATGATAATAAAATGTTTGCATTTTAATTGACAGTCCATATCTTTTTTTATAGGCCTCATGTCATTTACCATGACTCCCAGTTTATGCAATATTGGGGATGGAACTCAGGGCTTCACGCATGCTAGACGGGCACTCTACCTATCATAAACTGCTTCCCCACAGGGCCTGGGGAGATGGCTCAGCAGATAAGAGCACTGGTTGCTCTTCTAGAGGTTTTGGGTTCAATTCCTGACGACAACATAGTTAACAACCATCTAGAGTGGGATCTGATGCCTTCTGACAAAGTCATACGTGTAGATAGAGCACTCATATACATAAGTCTTAAAATAGGCCACTTACACAACCTTAACAGTATCCCACAGCCCTTCAGAGTAAAGAGTATTAGCTACACACTAAAGCTCCCTTCAAATGGATGTTTGCCTGCTTCCACTGTGTTCTCAGGGGCTTCTAATATAGCCATAGTATGTTCAAGGCTGCCTACCTTTGTGTTTCAGAGTGCAAATTATGTGACAATTGGGTCATCACTGAATGTAGGTGAAATGACCTAGAAAGTGAACTAATAGAATTAAAGTCTCCTATGTATTATTCCTTATTTCCCTTTCCACCCAACCCAGAATCCATTGCATTTTCCTGATCTGTATTCCAGAGAACCTGAGTTAATTTTCCAGCACCCATGCCAGGCAGCTCCCAACTTCAAGGGATCTGACATCCTCTTCTGGTATCCTTAGACACCTGTGTACACACACTGAAACAAATTTGGTTTGGTTTTGTTTTTGTTTTTCATGACATGGTATTTCTGTGTAGTTCTGTCTGTGTTGGAAATCCATCTGTAGAGTGGGCTGGGCTTGAACTCAGAAATTTGCCTGCTTCTGCCTCCTGAGTGCTGAGATCAAAGGTGTGCACCACCACTGCCTGGCTTCAAACATAAATTTTTTAGAAGTCTAAAAAAGAATCTTATCATTATAGAATGTCTTTTAATAAGGCTACTTTTCTTAGCTTGTCTATCATTTATGTCAACCCAAATTAGTAAGAGCTTACCCAAATACTTTCCACAATTATCTTTTATTATTACGAAATTTTGATACTAGACTTGGAGGGTGCCATATCAAGATGGTCTTATATAGCCCAGGCTGGCATTGGACTCAACTGTGGAGGCAAGGAAAACCTTGAAGTCCTGATCCTTTTTGCATCCATCACCCAAGTGTTGGGTCTATAGCCCAATTTTTGTTTAAATTATTTTTTAGACAGGATCTCACCATGTAACTGGCAGGCCAAGAACTCAAAAGAGATATGCCTACCTCTGCTTGTATGTGGTTATGTACACAGGAATACAAGTGCCCAAGGAGGCCAGAGGTGTCAGATCCTTATGAAGCTAGACTTATAGTTGGTTGGGAGCTATCACCTAACATGAGTGCTAAGACTTGAATTCAGGTCCTCTGCAAAAGCATTATGCATTCTTTTGGTTTGGCTTAGTTTTTTGAGACAAGGTTTCTGTGTTACAGCTCTGGCTATAGTGGAACTCCTCTGTAGACCAGGCTGGCCTCAAACTATCAGAGAGCTGCCTGCCTCTGTCTCCCGAGTGCTGGGATTAAAGGCGTGTGCCACCACTGCCCAGTAACGATGTGCATTCTTAACTGCTAAGCCATCTCTCCAGTTCTTGTATTTAGTTTTAATGCAAACTTATTTTCTCAAGAACCAAAAATAATTTTTATCTATTTATTTATTTTTAGTCTTGATTTTTCAAGACAGGGTTTCTCTGTGGAGCAGTCCTGGCTGGCCTGGAACTCACTCTGTAGACGAGGTTGGCCTTGAACTCACAGAGATCTGCCTACCTGTGTTTCCCGAGTGCTGGAATGAAAGGTGTGTTCCTTTTTTAGTCTTTTAGTCTTTCTAGACAGTGTTTCTCTGTGTAGTCCTGGCTGTTCTGGACAGGACTATAGACGAGGCTGGCCTTGAACTCAGAGATCTGCCTGCTTCTTCCTCCTGAGTTCTGTTGATTAAAGGTGTGTGTCACCACTACCCACTGTTAATTTTAGTTGTCCTGTTAACTTTTACATTTATTTGGGAGTAATTAACATCTTTAGAATGCTGGATCAATCTAAACAAAGAAATTCAGTTCCTCATTTACCGTATCACCTACAGTCCTTATGAAAATTTCAACGGTTTTCTTCATTCGGATTGTGCAGGTTTTTAAGTTCCTCAGAGTTTTTGATTTTGCTATTATAAATAGAAGTTTCATGTTTCGTTGCATGCCAAATCTATTTACTTACATGTCAAAATAACTTTAAAGGTCTTTCTGGAATGTAGGAAGCTTGTTTTTCTCTTGTCTCCAGAATAGAGTCTTCTTACGACGTTTTCTAGCTATACTTTATTGAATCATAGAATCCATACGGATGTCCTCCAGGAAGACAAGAAAATTGCCTTTTGTGGTTGGACCCATTGACATGTTTGACTGATTTGAATAAGTGTCTAATTTTCAGGCTGGAACTACACCATTGGTTACTCTGGTCTCAGCCTTCCAACTCCAGGAGTCACACAAACCACTTTGAGGCATGGTCTTTTGTTTTGTTTTGTTTTGTTTTGAGACAGGGTCTCTATGTAACCTAGCCATCCTGGAGCTTGCTGTGTAGACCAGGCTGGCCTCAAACTCACAGAGATCCATAGGCATGGTCTTTAAGCATCGTTCCCCAGCTCTGTTCTACCATGGGTACAGAAACTGGGATGCCTTATGTTCTAGATGGCTTAGGCAGAGGTTAGCTGTTTCATGCTCACTTCATATCCATCACTCTAGTATGAACAAGAAACAATCTTTGGGGCCAGAGAGAAAGCTCAGTGGTTAGGGGTGCCTGCTGCTCTTGCAGAGGACCTTGGGTTCTGTTCCCAGTACCTACACAGTGGCTTACAACCACTCTAGTTCTAGGGGATCCCATGTCTTCTGCCCTCTGTGAGCAGCAGTCATGCATATAGTGCAAATACATGCAGACACAGCCCCCACTTCTTTTTTTTTTCCTTTTTCTACTTTTTTTTTTTTTTTTTAGAATCCAAGGTTGACCTCAACTTACTATATAGCCAAGGATAATTTTGAACACGTGTGTGTCTGTGGGTGTGCATGTAAACACATGTGTGAAGGCAAAAGGTTTACTTCAGGTGTCTCCCTCTATCATTCGCTACCTATTTTTAAAGCTTTATTTATTTAGTTTGTATAGGGGAATGTGTGATAAGAAGCATGTGTGAAGGTCTGAGGACAGCTTGTGGGAACTGGTCCTCTTCTACCATCTGGCCCTGGCGATTGAACTCAGGTCATTAGGCTTGGCAGCAAGCACTTTTTACCCACGGGGCCACCTCACCACCCACACTTAGTCTACTGATGTTGGATGATGCTAACTTAGAACTTTATAGCTTTATCATTCTAAGTCCTGGAGCAAATGCAAAATTACTTTTCCTAGTTGCCAAGCATGTTGTTCTTAGTCCTCTTTTGACTTACTTTTAGGGTGGGGCTGCAAGGTAATTTCCTATTTAGTCACTTAACCTTTTGAACTTCTCAGCTTTCCTAAGACTCTATCCATCTTTAGCTCTGCTGAGAGTGAAAGCATATGATTCAGCACTTCAGTGTGGAACAGTGTGTTCTTTACTTTGGGATTATGACCTCTTACTCGAGTTGTAACCAATTTGAACAAAATTCCACTGTAATGTTCATTTAAACAAGTCATGACTTGATGAAATTCTGAGGTAAGCAGTATATGTGTGTGTGTGTGTGTGTGTATGTATGTATGATATATATATATATATATATATATATATATATATTAAAGGGCTAGTTTAGATCTACCAGTGCATATCTGAAGGAAACCATACTGCAGAGGTTTGATGAGAGAAGCTATCTTAAGGCAGAGTATATCACCTCCCTGGGCACTTTCCAGCAGTCAGGTTGTGGCCACAGGATTGGATTCTGCAGTGTCTGTGGGTAAAGACTGGATCATGGAAGTTCACATGTGGTTCTCAGCATGTTCTCTTTCACTTCTGTGATGACTTCAGAGGCCATGTCATCTAGAATGCAAAGTGGAAACATGCTGTGGGATGGTCTTTCTGTGTATGCTGTGAATATGTGTTGCTCTCATTGGTTGATAAATAAAGCTGCTTTGGCCTATGGCAAGGCAGCTTAGAGCCAGGTGGGAAATCCAAGTAGAGATACAGGGAGAAGAAGAGCAGAGTCAGGGGAGATGCTGCAAGCTGCCAAAGGAACAAGATGTAATAAAACACAGGTAAAGCCACAAGACAAGTGGCAATACATATATTAATAGAGATGGACTAATTTAAGATGTAAGAGCTAGCTAGCAATAAGCCTGAGCCATAGACCAAACAGTTTGTAATTAATATTAAGCCTCTGACTAGTTATTTGGGAACAGGTAGACGGGAGAGATTCGTGCATCTACAGAAATAATCTCTCTGGGTTACCATCTAGAAGAAAGTCACTAAGGAAAAATGGCCAGATTGACTTGGGGAATAAAAAATAAGCTTTTTTTTTTTTTTTTGTCTTAAATTGCAGAGGTTTTGTGGATTATTTATTAGTATAACATCATACTATAATTTAGTTCAAAGTAATATACCTGTTATTTATTTATTTATTTATTTATTTATTTATTTATTTATCTGTCTATCTGTTTTTGAGACAAGATCGTTCTATGTAGCCTTGGCTAGCCTGGAACTAACTATGTAGATCAGGTTGGCATTGAACTCACAGAGATCTGCCTAACTCTTATTCCTGAGTATTGCAATTAAAATGCCTGGTATAATGATGACTTTTTAGGGAGTTGTTTAATTATGGAAGCCACATAGGTAAGTTTATCTCCAATTCTGGGTATTCATTATGATTTGCAAAGTACATATATCCATTAATCAGCAGATAAATGTATAATGAAATTTATCTGGTTCAAACTCAGAGTTTCACCTACCTCTGCCTACAGAGTGCTGGGACTAAAGGTGACCACTGTCTGGCACCTGCCACTACTTCCTTAGGAGCCAAGCTAGCTGGAGGGCTAGGATGTAGATAAAAGCAGATAAGTTGCCAGGTGTAGTGGTATTTGCTCTGCCCATGACCTTAGGTTATAGGACCCAAAGGAGGCAATGCTTCTTGCCATTGTACATGACCTCTTAAAAGGAAAGGGAGAAGGGTCACAAACTCCTTCCTGCTGCCTGCTTCCTGTTGTGATCCAACTGCCAGGTAGATCAGAGGAGGACTTCAGAGTCTGTAGCCAGTCTCAGAGTAATGGGTAAGATTGTCGGAGATTCTTAATCTCGGGGTCGTGGGTTCTTCCTTCTGGAGACTTCAGAGATTGCTACTGGGAAGACTTATTTTTCACTGTGGAAAACTTGAACATTATTAATATCAAAATGGAAAGTTCAGGTTTAGGGATTTGAGGAAGGATTTCCAGAAATCAAGAATAATCCCTGGAAGAAAGAGAATCTTGACAATAATGGTCCCTAGATTATTGGTTTTCTTCTGTTTCACACCATTAGGCTCTTCTGATATGAGACAGAATCTCCTAATTTTTCTTTTAGCAATATGCTTGGGTTTAGAGGAGAGAGCCACATTCCCACTCCCAAACCAGCTTGGTTTATAATTGAATCAGGATCACAGCTATTCTAGAGTTAGAGATATTGATGTTAGGCAGTGAGATATTACCCTGTAGAGTATATTGTTACCAATAGGTCCTTCCTTTATGTGGTAGACGTGTAGGTGTTCGAGGCCTTATGACTTCTTGAAGATGGGTATTTTTATTATCTGTATTACCTGTAAAGACAAAAAACAGATCTCTGCCTCAACCCTTGTTTGTTGAGTTTTTCTTACAGCTTGTAGAGTTGTCACATTGATTAATGAGCTATCACTTGCTCTCATCAAGGGGTTTCTCCTGTTCAAAGTGAATTTTTTTATTAATTTTGTTGGTATCCATAGCTTTTCTTCTCCTACAGAAACAAAAGCAAAACTCCTACCTCAACGTAGGTCATATCCTGGTTTCCATTCTGAGGTCAACACATCTTTGAAGTGGCATTTTAATGTTTTGATAACTTAGAATTCTGTTGGCATGAGACACGATTGGTCTTGTCAGCACCGATCTGATCCCTAGAGAATATTGGGCTTCTAAGACACTCTGTTTGGAAGTTGTCTTCTTCTTGGCACAAAATGGCCTGCTGGGCAAAGAACTGCCCTTGCCTCGACTGCTGACAGTATGAATGCTGTCCTTTCCAGAGGAGCAGGACACAAGGGAAAGCGACTACTGAACCTTGTCAAGACAGGGTAAGATGGTCTTTCAAATTTTCTGCTTCTGAAAATGGTCTGTCAGATATTCTAGGCCTGTAGCCAAATTGGATGCCCCAATGATGCTGAGATACTTTAGGTGACTGTCCAGGCTGCCAGCTGTCTCTGTCTAGCAAGAATTTCAGAAATTGCTTGCTTGCATCTTCCATTTTCTCAGGTATTATGTTCCTTCTCAGGTCTTTGATGAAGTTGAAGATGAGATAGTTACAGGTACAATCTTCTCATATCTTAGTTAGGACATATTAAGTACTAGAGTTATAATCTTCAGAATAGAGCAGCTATTGGAGTAATCTTGGTAATTTGACATTTGCCTATGACCTGGACATTTAGCATGTGTGGTAATACATTGTGTACCTCAATAAAGCTTACCTGGGGATCAGAAGACAGAGCCAGCCACTAAATTAGACATAGAGGTAAGGCAGTGGTGACACACACCTTTAATCCTATCACTTAAGAGGCAGAGATCCACACTGGACTACATGAGAAACAGAACCAGGCAGTGGTGACACATACCTTTAATCCCAAGAAGTAATATGGCGGGACACAGAAAGGTTTATAAGGTGTGAGGAAACAGGAACTCGCTCTCTTGAGGCTGAGGATTTTGTAGAGGTAAGCTAGTAGTTGGCTGTTCTTCTCTGATCTTTCAGCTTTCACCCCAATATCTGGCTCTGGGTATTTTATTATAAGACCTTATAAGATTTGTGTTTCAAGCATGTCTTTTTTTTAAAATTTATTTTGTTTATTATATAAACAGTGTTCTTTCTGCAAGTTTGCCTGTACACCAGAAGAAGGAATCAGATCTCATTATAGATGGTTGTGAGCCACCATGTGTTTGCTGGGAATTGAACTCATGACCTCTGGAAGAGCAGTCAGTGCTCTTAACCTCTGAGCCATCTCTCCAGCCCCTCAAGCATGTCTTTCTTGTTTGATGTTGTTCTTGTTGGTTGTAGTTCCATTTTTGTTTATGTTATTACCCTTTGTTTTTCCTGGACAATACTTGATAATCATTCTTATTATATATAGTTTGCATTAAGTTTAGAACCTTCTTATTTAGACATAAAGGGGAAATGTAGTGGTATTTGCTCCACCCATGACCTTGGGCTATAGGGCCCAAAGGAGGCGATGCTTCTTGCCTTGCATGTGACCTCTTAAAAGGAAAGGAGAAGGGGCTCATCACAAGCTGCCTGCTTCCTGGTGTGATGAACTGCCAGGTGGATTCGCTCCTGGTCAGACCAGAGGACGACTTCAGCTGTCTACTCCATTCTGTACTCATGAGTGTATTTCTTCAATTTACCCTAATAAATTTCCCCAATACTCCTTTAGCAGACTCCCGTGGATTTATCGAATTAGCCAGGCAGTGTTTTGGGATCAGAATGGGTTATAAAAATTATTTTTGAAGAAATAACATATTAAAGTATTTATGTTTGTAAATGTATTTTGATTAAACATTTTGAGTTTAACAAGTGACTTTTAGTTTACAGTTCTTTATTATTTTTTGTGGGGGGAGTGTAGATGTAACCGTCTTTTTTAAATAAGAAACACAGAGCCGATTGTAGAGTTAAAAAGCCCAAGAGGTCAGAGCAATAGCTAAGAGCTAAAAACCTTACCCTTCACTGCCGCTGCTGTCCTCCTCAGCCAGAGCGCTACTTCCTGTATATCTGTCTTCTTATAGACTTTCTGTTCTGCCTTCTCATTGGTTGTAAACCCAACCACATGACCTCCTCGTCACTGCCCATCTATACAGACCTCCAGATCTTTTGTGGTTGGTATTGAGATTAAAGGCATGTGTCTCCATGCTGGTGGTATCCTTGAATACACAGAGATCTGCCTGTCATGTGATCGGGATTAAGGGCGTGTGCTACCACTGCCAGACTTCTGCTATGGCTTGCTATTAGCTCTGATCCCCAGGCAACTTTATTCATTAACATACAAATAAAATCACATTTCAGTACAAATAAAATATCACCATAGGGGAGGATGTAGATTTTTTTTCTTTTTATTTTATTTTAATTTCTGCAGGCAAGTTTTATTTTCCAGTGTAACAATTCTACAAAAGAAATGCAGCAGTACCGTAGTGAGCGCCGCTGCCCACCTTAGTCCCTCAGAGCTCTGGTCAGGAATGGCTTCAGGCAGCAAGTATGAACTTTTTTCTTGTTTGTTTCGGGTACCAGATCTCACCAACTTTCACAAAATGCTTTTTTTCTTTTTTTCCACTGCAGTTGAAGGGCTAGTGTTGGTCAAGTCAGAGGGTAATGTTTGACTCCCAGTCAAGGTGTTAATGCAAAGTAACTAAAAATAGCAGCCACAAAGTCTGCACGGCATTGCATCCAAGGAAAGGGCAACATGAGTGAACAAAGAAATATGTGCATTTAATCACATCGCTTTTCCCCTTGAGTTACACAAGGCAGCAGGACTAGCTAGTGTCTAATATTGCACTTCTGGAGCATAAACACAGCTAACAGCGAGGGTTGATATTGCTCTAACTGCCTCGGTGCTGACTACAGTCTTAGGCTTTTACAGGCTTTAAGTACTTGACAGTTGAGGCATCAGAGAGAAGGGCTATCATAATATACACAAGCATTCGCTTCGGTTAGTACATCGCTTTCCAAAATACACTGTTCAAACAGTCGTCTTTTTGTGACATTAAAAACTATGGAGTTTCTCTTATTAAAGTCCAAACCATCAACAATGAAAAAAGTACAATATAAAATAATACATATGAAGCTGAACATTTAGTTACAGCTCAAACTAGGAATTACTAACTACATGTAGATGCTTCATTTTTGGCTTCAAATTTTGGCCCCTACTTCCTTCTTATTTACAACCGGTACCTGCTGAGAGAAACACCCAAACCGTTAACTAGGCATATGCATGGAGAGGAAGCTGGGACTAGAACCCAGGGCTCTAGCATGCTAGGCAAGACTTCTGCCACTGAACTACAGGCCCAGCCTGTCTGAGGTGTTTTAAAAATCTGTGTTTTTCACTATAAGGCATCATTATGGCATATTGAAGGAAACTAATATTTGGAAAAATATCAGTTTTATTTTATTCCTTTTTTTAGTTTGGTACTTAAGTATTCTAAGAACTTACACTTAAATTACTTAGCAAGAGGTTTTATTTTACAAAAAAAGGGGAGATAGACAAGTGGGAATACACAATGAAGCTTCCATAGCAGTTAATGGAGGAAGATGGACACCAGTGGAATATGTTTTATCTAAGACTTAAACTGAGGAAATAATTGATGCCACTTTAGCTGGAAGTGAGACGATTGACTTCAAATTCACATTTTAGTTCCTATTTGCACTCAGCAAGGAGCCAGGTGTGTGCATGCTGCTCGCTATTCAGATTTGGTTTCACTGGCTCAACATTTTCACTCCACCAAAAGTTGAGGCCCAGGCCTACTATCCAGTTGTGTTGACTGAAAATACTGCAGCCTGAGTAGACAAACATCCCCTGAAATTGCTCCAAGTATTGCTCCAAACTGTCTGATAGTTTCAGGATCACCATACGTCTTTCAAACACTGGGATAGTACGCTGTGTAGTTCATGAAGAGCTGAGTGCCTGCTGGGTAGTATGTGGTGGAGGGCTAGGATGTAGATTTTTTTTCAAGACAGGTTTCTTTGTGTAGTTCTGGTTATCCTGGAACTCGCTCTGTAGACCAGGCTGGCCTCAAAACTCAGAGATCTTCCTGCTTCTGCCTCCTGAGTGCTGGGATGAAAGGTGTGCACCAGCACCTCAGGGCTATATAGTTCTTTATGTATGCTGTGTCAGACCTGGGTTCTTGACTCAGGACAAAAAGCCTCAAAAGCTGTCTGTTGAAGCATTCTCAACTTTGAACAAGTTCAAGGGCTCAAAGGTAACCTGTATTGGAGTTTAATATTACAAAGATTAAAAGACAAAGATATATTCATTTTGCTTTCAATGACCTTATGTTTTAAGTATTTTTTCAGTTCTGCTCAAAGATTAACAAACCTTACAAACAGAATAGGCAAAGTTAAGAATTCTCTATATACTTCAGATAAAATAAAATTTCATATTATAAGTTAACTTTAAAATGCCTTGGGACTGTTGTGTGTAGAGTAGCGGTAGTGGATATACAGCTATATGTTCATCAAAATCTACCGAACTGTATAGTTAGGCTATGAAGAATTAATCTTACTGTCTACAAATCAACAAGACAGCAGAGGAATTCAAGGTGGAATGTAGGTTGTGATAAGGAAATTCAAATATATTACAAATGTATGACATCACCGTCTTGCCAGAGTGGAGAGGCTGAGGGCTGACCTAAATCATTTTGTAAGAACACAACTAGACATTGTAGGTGAGAGGATGATAGGGTTGCAGCCATCTTAGAGAAGGGTCAGACTCGGGGCAGCAGGCCCTGGGAAACCCACCAGAGGATGTGCTGCCCCTAGACCCAGACAACTAAGAGCCACATAAAAAATGAGTTCCAGACATTTTCTGCCATAACCTAAAGAATATGATAGATTATATACCAAAGCTGTCAGAGGGAACAAGTTTCCTGCAGATAAGAAATGGGATGTCTTACTGTCGGAGAAAACGGATCTGCTGATTATATAGATGTGATGACATTGATTGCTAGATTCCTTGTAGCTGCAGCTCTCCAATCAGTTCAAACCAAGCATCTCTAACTTAAAGTAAGCACCAGTCCTGAGCTTGTAACTATATAGAGTTGGAATTCCCCCCAGATCCCCTACCCTGACCGTTACAGAAGCCCTGCTTGATTGCTACTCAGGGTCTCTCCTGCTCAGCTGTTGCATCAGACGGATGGAGAGACCCAGGTTAACTCACAACAATAAAAAGACTCTTTGCTTTTGCATTGAATTTGGTCTCTTGGTAGTCTTTGGGGGACTTTGGGTACAACAGTAGGGCAAACCAGAAAGGAGAACAGGAGAACACCTCCCTGGTAAATTTGTTCAGAATGGGTGTAGGCTATCAGTTCTGAAACTATACATAGAATGGAGAACAAGTAGGTGAGTATCTTGAAGCTAATGATCTGGGTTTCTTATCATTGGAGAACCTTCTGATAATCCTCAGGAGTAAAGCAAAATTCTTGAAAGTGGGCTGGGCCTAGTAATTCTCCTCACATGAATAGGACAGGAGGAGAAAACAGTTCCTTTACTTTACAGATATGTGGAAGACATTACTTTAGTCAGGTGCTCAAGGTGATGCCAGTGACTTGACATATGTATTGTGTGTAACCGTGAGATGCTTCCACAGAAAGCACCAAGCAGCCCCAAATGAGGAACATTTCAAAGTGTTAAGATCAGTGTAGAGGGGCTGGAGAGATGGCTCAGGGGTTAAGAACACTGGCTGTTCTTCCAGAGGTCCTGAGTTCAATTCCCAGCACCCACATGATGGCTCACAACCATCTGTAATGAGATCTGGTACCTTCTTCTGGCCTGCAGGGGTACATGCAAACAGAATACTGTATACATAATAAATAAATAAATCTTAAAAAAAAAAGAAAAAAAAAAAAAAAAAAAATCAGTGTAGAGCCAGGCGTTGGTGGCGCACGCCTTTAATCCCAGCACTCGGGAGGCAAAAGCAGGCGGATCTCTGTGAGTTCGAGGCCAGCCTGGGCTACCAAGTGAGCTCCAGGAAAGGCGCAAAGCTACACAGAGAAACCCTGTCTCAAAAAAAACCCCAAAAAACAAAACAAAACAAAACAAAACAAAAAAAAAACAAAAAAAGTTCAGTGTAGACCAAAAGCCTTTCACAGAATATAGAAGGTTGAGGAGGCATAACAACCAATACAATGTGCTATCTTCAATTTGATTTTTTTTTTTCTGAGACAAGGTTTCCCTATGTACCCTTGGCTAGCTTGGAATTTACGATTCTCCTGCCTTAGCATCCCAAGTATTGGGATTACAGGCAAGTCCCACCAAATATTGGCTCTGAATTAGATTCTTGAACAAAAAAGGAACTCCCCCCACCCCAGACAGGGTTTATCTGTGTAGCCCTGGTTGTCCTGGAACTCACTCTGTAGACCAGGGTGGCCTCACACTCAGAGATTTGCCTGCCTCTGCCTCTTGAGTGATGAGATTAAAGGCTTGCTTCACCACCAACCAGCTTTGTTCACACTTCTTACCAATGTAAAAATTTAATAAAAAGGTTGATTCTTTTTTTTTTTAATATGAGACAGCAGGGAAGCCATCCAACTGAACACAGGATTTTATTTAGTCATGAGAGATGACTTACTCTTGAAGAGAAATCTACTCGTTAACTCATCCATCTTTGCATTATTTCGGTAAAAAAAATTAAGTGCTAATATTTATGAGATTTTGAGTCCTGAAGAATAAGTAGGATCTGGAAAAGCAGTCATAAAAAAAAACCCCAAAAAACAGAAATCATATCACCTGCTTCCTTAAAACTTTGTATGGCTTCCTTTTCCACATCTGTCCCCCCCCTCAACACACACACACTCCACACTTCCACAACTCATTATGATCCCATTAGGATTGCATTGCTGTCTGGCTTCTATTTCCTTTCCTACCAATTGCTGCCTGGCTTCCTGCTTTCTGTGTATGCATGTGTGTGACTGTGTTTGTGATGCTGAACTGAACTCAGGACTCAGGGTATGGTGTGTAAGTACTCTGCCACTAAGCCATAGCCCAGCTCTACCTTCACAGTTATTGACTATACAACCTTCCCTTGGGACGGGCCCCATGTCACTCCCTCTCTAACAGAGTATATTTTACATATAAGCCACATATAAAATGGTATAATATGTATAGATATTATAGTTATAGCCAACATATACCCTCCTCCTGTACCTTATCATATCTAAATAAATTATAATTTCTAAAGCAATGTAAATGTTATCCAAGTAGTTGCTGTAAAGCATTGTTTAGAGAATAAGGGGGAAAAAGCCTATATATATATGTGTGTGTGTGTGTGTGTGTGTGTGTGTGTGTGTGTGTGTGTGTATGTATATATGGTTTTTCGAGACAGGGTTTCTTTGTGTAGCCTTGGCTGTCCCAGAACTCACTCTGTAGACCAGACTGGCCTCGAACTCACAGAGATCCACCTGCCTCTACCTCCCAAGTACTGGGATTAAAGGCTTGTGCCACCACCACCTGGATGCCTATACATTTTAAGAGGTATAACTTATAATAAAAAGCAGCTATGTGGACTGGAGAGGTGGCTCAGACTTTAAGAGCACTTGCTGTTCTTGCAGATGACCAGGCTTCCGTTCCCAGCACCCACAAGGTGGTTCAGAGATCCAAGCCCTCTTCTGTAATCTGTGGGCACCAGGCATGCACATGGTGTACATCCATACATGCATTCTAAAACACTCACATACGTAAAATACAAATAAATAAATCTTTTCTGAAAAGCAGGCTCCTCCATTAGAAAAGATGAGATAGGCTCAGGGTCACAAATAGCCATGATGGAGCCCCAAAGGGACACAAGAATCATTAGGTCTGCCATTTCCTTTCAGATCCAAGAACAAAGGGAGTTTCTGACTCTTGGAGATTTTTGAGGTGGAGGAGTGTGTTCCATACTACATGGCCTCGTCTACATGCTAGAAGTAAGGAAGGCACTGTTAAAGACGAGCAATGGGTCAGGGAGATGACTGGGTGGGTTAAAGGGGCTTGCCACACAAGCCTAACCTTTGACTTCAAGCCCAGAAATCCATGGTGAAAGGAGAGAACAGATTCCTGAAAGTTGTCCCCTGACCTCCATGTGCATGTCATCACATACACACACACACACACACACACACACACACACACACACACACAAACAAAAAACAAAAAACAAACAAACAAACAAACCAAACAAAAACAAAAACAAAAAAAAACACTTTTGGTTTTGGTCTTGACAGTACACAGTAAAGGAATCATGACCTGCTCGTGTTTTCCTTGCTCTTTCTAATCCACTCTTTGATTTGTCATTGTGCTTTATGCCTCCAGACTGTAGACATTTACAGCAGCTTCCAAGGGGCCCCTGCTTTGCTGGTGTTGTTATGGGATCACGAAAGACCCAAAGAGATCACTGAAGACCGTGGATGTCCAGAATGCAACAGCAAGGTTTATTCTATAGATACAAGTCTAGACAGGGAACTCATTCCTACACCCAATACAGTGAGGCAGGGAGGAGTTGCTCTTTCTTTGTGAGGTTAGCTATTTAAAGGCAAAAACCGCAAGCCCTTCAGGGTGGTGGTGGTGGAGGGGGTTGGCACGGGTGCAACTTGGATTGGTTTATTTTTATTTTTGAAGATCTCTGTTCTCTTTTAATTGGGTGAGAGTATGTAACCTTTGAATTTACTGGTTGGGGGTTACAATTATCATTTGGGGGGCTGTCCAGGACAAGTCCCAGGCTTTGTCCTTGAGCTGCCATGGGGGCTGGCTGGCCTTGCACGTGCTAACTGTGGGGGCTGGCTCAGTGGTCCAGGCTCTGTCCTTGACTCACGCACATAGCTCTAAGTTGGTGAGGGGTCCCATAGAGTAAACAACTGGCTGAACTTTGAGCTATCAGAGTACATGCAGAAAGGGAGCTACTGCAAGGACTATGTCTTTTGTTCACGGCCCTCCCAGAAACTGCTTGCTCACGTCTCAGGAAACTGAAATTGAGGCCTGATCTCTGAGAGAAGACTGAGCAGCCTGTTATGGCGCCTGCTTGGTCCTTTCAGTGTCTGCTGGTTTTGGCCAGTGTAAAGCAGCGTCAGGACAGCAAAGGACAGCCAAGAATGAGGTGCTCTTGACTGAGCTTCCCGGAAGGCTTCAAGTTCCCGCTGGGCAGGCCTCTCCTGTAGCTCTCGCCAAGCAAGTCACAATTCCTCCGTGCCTGAGGATGTTACTTCCCTGTTGCTTCCCTTTCACCTAGTCTACACCTTTGTAAACTGTCCCTTCGGAACCATCCCCGTGTATCAGCCCTTAAATCTGAATGTCTATTCATTTCCTATTGATAGAAACAAAACACAGACCAGGTGGCAGTGGTGCACACCTTTAATCCCAGCACTCAGGAGGCAGAGCCAGGCGGATCTCTGTGAGTTCCAGGCCAGCCTGGGCTACAGAGCGCGTTCTAGGACAGCCAGGGATACAAGAGAAAGAAACCCTGTCTAGAAAAAAACAAAACAACAGCAAAAGCAGATGCTGAGATGGGGCTTGGGGCTCAAGGGATTCATTTCCTCAAAAGAAAGGAGAAGAGAACAGAAAAGCACAGAGGAAGTCACATTGCAAGGCTCAGTCAGCAGGAAGCGCTGGGTGAAAGAGCGACCTTGCCCTTTACTACGTTGTTTATTCCCTGGATGCACTAGAACACCCAGGAGGAGTAATCTCGGGGAAGGTGACTCCCTGCAGCGAAGGCAGACTTTGACATCGCAGCCTGCTGCAGACTGCCAGCTGACTAGACACAGAGCAGTTGGCCAGAAAGTCCTACCTGGAGGATTGGAGACCAGGCCCCTCCATGTCTTCCACACAAGCTTCATTCTCTCTTTCCTAGACCTTTTTTTTTTTCTTTCTGGGTGTCTGCCTACCTTGGGGACTTTATTCAAAGGCTCAGTTCTCATGCCTGGACCTTAGAAAAGCCCTATGGGTTTATTCATTCTGTATTCTACGGCTGTCCTGACTGAACTTATCTTAAACTGTCAGAGTGGCAGGCAGATGGTTTAAGGAAATACATTTTCACTTTAAGGAATTTGAGACAGTAGAAAAGAAGGCAATATTGCATAGGGTTGGCAATAATATCACCACACAATAAAAATCAAACATTTGTGAGGATGCTGATTGGAATGGCTGCTCTGTGATTTTAGCTGTAGGATACAATGTGTGACTTTGATGATTCAGTCTTCAGCTTTGTACAGTAGGCTCTCTTACCTCCAGTGGCTGTATTTTGTTACCATGACATCCTCCTTAGTGCTAACTTTGTAGATGAATATAGATACATTTAATCTATACACTGACTCAACTGTTAGGTAATATCTAAGTTGATAGGGCTGGTGTGTATAGTAGTTTCTCTTTCTTTCCTCTCTCTCTCTCTCTCTCTTTCTTTCTTTCTTTTTTTTTTCTTTGAGACAGGATTTCACTGTGTAGCCCTGGCTGTGCTGGAACTCACAGAGATCTGCCTCTGCCTCCTGAGTGCTGGGATTAAAGGAGTGTGCTACCACCACCCAGCTACATTTTATTTTATCTTTAAATCACGATCTAAACAGAAAATAAGATCACCTAGTGCAGTAATTGGCATAAAGAGGTGTAAGAAGAGAAAAGATTCAGAGATGGGTCTACTAACCATGTGCACCCTCTTTTGCCTTTCAGTAGACAAATTTAAACCTTGCTGGCCTCTTATTGCTCTTTTTTCTTGGAATTTTTTAATTAAATTTTATTATTTTTATTTATTTGTGTGTGTGTGTATGTAACCATGGGTATCATGGAGATACAGTGTACATGTGGCTGTCAGAGAGCAGCTTGAAGGAACAGTTGTCTCTCCTTTACTCTATGTGGATTCCAGGAACTGAATGCATGTCTTTAGGGCTTGTGACAAGTACCCTTACCCCTGAACCAACTTGTTGGATCGATCGATCTATCTATCTATCTATCTATCTATCTATCTATCTATCTATCTATTGTATATATGTATGTATATATGTATGTATGTATCTATCTATCATCTACCTATGTATTGTATGTATGTTTATGTATGTATCATCTATCTATCTATCTATCTATCTTATGTATCTATATATCTATCATCTATCTATCTATCTATCTATCTATCTATCTATCTATCTATCTATCTATCTATCGTGTGTGTGAGTATAAGTGCCTAGAGATCAGAGGACAATTTACCAGAGTTGTTTCCTTCCACCCTGTGGGACCTGGGGTCAACTCTATAGTTAGGACCTGGTGTTCACACAAGCCTGTGCACATGCTTTCATGATGTGTGCACACGATGTGCTCACATGTCATGTGCACATGTGGAGGTCAGACTTTGTGCAGTTAGTTCTTTTCCTTCACCTATATTAAGCTCAGTATTAAATTCAGGTCAGCAGGCTTGCTGGACAAGCACCTCACCCACTGAGCCGTCTCACCTACCCGTTTATTGCTAATTTAGAACAGCATTAATTCTGAATTTAATTCATGAGGTCTTTAGTATTGAGTATAAACAACAATGATACTTAAATGAAATTGCTAAGTGTTCTCAATTTATTACTGGTTTTAATTTTTAAGGTTTTATTTTTATTTATTTTTATTTTTTATTTATTCTTATGTTTTTTGTTTGTTTGTTTGTTTGTTTATTTGTTTTGGTTTTTTCAAGACAGGGTTTCTCTGTGTAACAGCCCTGGCTGTCCTGGAACTCCCTTTGTAGACCAGGCTGCCCTCAAACTCACAGAGCTGCCTGCCTCTGCCTCCTGAGTGCTGGGATTAAACACATGCACCACCACTGCCCGGCTTATTTTTATTATTTTTAATTATGTGGCTATGTGTAGATTTGTGTACATGAGGTGCAGGTGCCCTCAGAGGCCAGAGGTGATAGATCCCTCTGGATACTGGGAACTCAACTTGGGACCTCTGCAAGAGCATAAGTGCTCTTCACATATGTGCCACCTCTGAAGCTTCTAATGTTGGCTTTGATAAAATACATTGTGCAAATAGCTTCACACCAAATCTTGAGGATGAAGAGTTAACACTCTCTCTCGCTGACACAGGATCTTGCCCTGACTGATCTGGAAGTTTCTCTGTAGACCAGATTGGCTTGGAATTCTCAGAGATCCTGCTTCCCTGGAGTGCCAATATTAAAGGCATATGCTACCACACCTGGCCCCAAATCAGCCTGGCTGATTTTTATTTAAACGTCATTAACAATGATATTCCAGACTAATGAAGTTGGTCAAGAACCTAATGTACACTGTGTGTGTGTGTACACAACTATGGAATGCCCTGTTGCAAGCCAACTGACCCTCAAGTGCATGTTCAATCAGACTTTTTGGGGAAATGTACGAACCTTATCTTGGACAGAGCAGACTTCCATGGGTAAACAAACCAGCAGGCAATTCGTATTTCTGTACTTTTAGGACTCTGAAAGCAAAGGTCCTTTACTTTAGCTTGTTGGGGATGGTGGATATGTGTCATTTCTGTCTAGCCCTAGAGTGCAGTGTGCTGCCTTGCGACCTGGGGACCTTCAGATCTAGTCTGTTAAACAAAATTTCCCAATATAGGACTTTGAACCTTAAAAGCAACAACAACATTCAAAGGACTCAATTTTCCTAACTTATTTGTAAATGACACATGCTCATTGTTTTTTAGGAAAGAAAGCTATGAAGGAGAATCCATTCTGAAATCACATTTCCACCCTCTGGGGAGCCTTGCCGGTGATCTCCAATCTCTCACTCTCCCTCTGCATTCAGAAATAATTGTGTCCTTTTAAATGAGTAGAAGTCTCCACTTCTGTTTTATCCATAGCAGTGACTTAAAACACAGTAGTTACTGTGTTGTTTCTTCACAGTATGTACGTTTAAATTTTTTTTTTCATCCACTGAATGACATTGGGTGACTTAGCCTGTCTCTACCATGTCTCATATGCAAATATCAGGGTGATACTGTCACCTACCCTGAAGCTGGTATGAAGTTGAAATCAGATCATGTATCTGTGCACATTATCTAGGTACTTCAGATAATATGTGGATCAAAGTCATTAGTTATTATGTTTTAACTATTATTCTAATTATGACTTCATAGTAACACTGAAGATTTTTAAAAATCTCAAAGAAATAGTTTTTCTGATAGTCATATTTCAAAATCATACTTTTAACATAAATTCATACTGCTTTTCTTTTTTTTTGGTTTTTCGAGACAGGGTTTCTCTGTGTAGCTTTGTGTCTTTTCTGGAACTCACTCTGTAGCCCAGGCTGGCCTCGAACTCACAGAGATCCACCTGGCTCTGCCTCCCCAGTGCTGGGATTAAAGGTGTGCGCCACCACCGCCTGGTTTCATACTGCTTTGTATGACTATATACCTTCTTTTTAATGCCATGTGTACAGCAATTGTTTCTAGTTTAATTTCTATATTTGAAGCTTTTTTGCAAGGGCATAAATTCATTTTGGATTATTCATTTAACTTTTAAAATTACATTTATTTATTTACGCAACTCTGTCTCTCTCCTCTCTCTCTCTCTCTCTCTCTCTCTCTGTGTGTGTGTGTGTGTGTGTGTGTGTGTGTGTGTGTGTGCGAGTAAGTGTAGGTCAGACTACCACTTGTGGGAATCGGTTCTGTCCTTCCACCAAGCAAGTCCCAGGTAATATTAAACTCAGGTCATCAGCCCTTGTGGTAAATGCATTTATTCACTGCATTATTCACTATTTTCTGGCTCTATACCTTCTCTTTTGAAGTTAGAATTTACATGCAGTAAATATTTGGTTTGTACTTGTTGACTGATCTGCCTGAAGACAATGGTAGAGATTAACTACCTTTTTGTGGAGGCTTAAGAACTGTCCTATTGGGCTCAAGGTTCCTTTAAGTGAGTCAGTTTCACATGGGCTACTTTATAAAACATTAGTCCAACTAAAAATCCCCGTTAATTATTAAGCCCTTCTGTATTATCTGGCTAACTGACACTGCAGATTGAGACAGAGAGTGTTAACTCCTGAAGCTGAGCCACGACACCCCCGGGAAAATGTAGCTACGAAGGCACGGAACAACACTCAACCTTTTCCTCTTGTACGTACGGCTGGAGAGAGGGTCTGCTGTTCTGCTGGTGTGTCTGCGACCTAACAGGCATTCGGATGCTTGTTCAGGATCCCTGGTGTCTTGTGTAAGCATGGCGGAAATCAGTGTTCGAAGACTCCTTCTTTTGGTTATTTCTCTGGCTAAGTGTCTGGAGGGCACAAAGCTGCTGGCACACCTCAAAAAGTGTGGTGACTTGGAATGTGAAAGTAAGTTTGCGTTTCTTCTTCTCACATTAAATGTTCCTCTGGATGGACCTGGATGATGAAATCAGCCTTAATAATACTGAGAAATATTTGAATGAAAAAGTGTAGCTTGATATAAATCAGGAATTCTAGAAGCAAAATATTTTGTGACAGCATTATTATACATTTAACATACAAGACAAAAATAAGACTTGACATAGAAATATGTCAGAAATGGTATTAATCCAGGTGTCAAAAACTAAATAAAAACTAAAACTTTTACTATTTTTTTTTAAAGACAATTGAGTTGTTTAAAACGATATCAGGCAGCTTGGTAATTCACTATTTATGAAGTTTCTACATTTTAGTTTCTATTTTACAATCAAGAATTTTTCTGATTCTCATGAGTTTCTCCCAAAATGTTTTTATTTCAAACATGATGATTTAGCTGTCTAAATTTTATCAAATGCTAATAATATCAAATGTTAATTTTTTTTATGTAAAAATGCTAAAATAAGCCGGGCGGTGGTGGCGGCACACGCCTTTAATCCCAGCACTCGGGAGGCAGAGGCAGGTGGATCTTTGTGATTTCGAGGCCAGCCTGGTCTACAGAGTGAGATCCAGGAAAGGTGCAAAGCTACACAGAGAAACCCTGTCTCGAAAAAACCAAAAAAGAAAAAAAGAAAAAAAAATGCAAAAATAAGTGTTCCAATATAGATATTTATGATTTATAATATTCAATATTAAATTCTCTTGAGTTTCTATGATGAGAAATTAATTTCTACTTTGTTGTTTAAGAACTTACGTTTTAAATTATTTATTTATTTTTTATTTTATATATATGGGTATTTTGCCTGCAGCTATGTATGTATGTATGTATGTATTATACAACATATGTGATTAGTGCTCACAAAATCCAAAAGAGGGCATTGGATTCCTGGGCACTTGAATTACAGACAGTTGTGAGCATCCATGTGGGTGTTAGGAATGAAACCTGGGTCCTCTGCTAGAGCAGTAAGAACTCTTAACCACCCAATCATCTCTCCATCTCCAAGAACTTAATTTTTTGTTATCCACATGATGATGTAAAATAATTTTATCCTACTGAATATGATGGCACATACCTTTAGTTACAGCACTCAGGAGACAGAAGCAGCCAGATCTCTAGTTCCAGGCCAGCTTGAGCTACATAGTGAGTTCTTTGTCTCAAAATAAAATCATAACAACAACAACAAAAACCGAAAAAGAAAAGATTGTATCTTCATCTTAGAGTTGCTGAAAATGAGTTATATCTTTCCCACATGAAAACTATTTCTAATTTTGCGAAATTAAAATACAAAATATAATTAAACGAAACAAAAATTCTAACATATATATGTATAAAAGATTTATTTACCTCTATTTTTTTGTGTGTTAGTGTTTGCCTGCATGTAAAGGCACTGGGTGTGTGCTTGCTGCCCTTAGAGGCCAGAGAAGGTTCTGAATCCACTGACTGGAGTCACAGATGGCCACAAGCCTCATTTTGGATGCTGGGAATTGAACCCAGATGCTCTAAGAAGAGAGCCAGTGCTCCCATCTTCTCAGCCATCTCCCCAGCCCCAGTAATTTTTTTTTTCAGGACAGTGTTTCTTTGTGTAGCCTTGGCATTCCTGAAACTCCTTCTGTAGACCAGGCTGGCCTCAAACTCAGAGATCCACCTGCCTCTGCCTCCCAAGCTGGGATTAAAGGAGTGCACCATCATCCCCCGGGTAGTATTGTTTTTATGAATAAATTTTTTGTGACCTTTCTCAGCAGTCATTTGAAACATGTGTTTACTACATCTTCCCTTTCTTTTCCTACCTATCTTTCTTTCTTCCTTTTTTTGTTTTTTGTTTTTTTGTTTTTTTGAGACAGTCTCTACCTAGTCCTAGCTGTCCTGGAACTCTCTATGTAGATCAGGTTGGCCTTAAACTCATAGAGATCTGCCTGTATCTGCCTCCAGAGTGCTGGGATTGAAGCACTCCCTGCCAACTACCTGGTATTTCATAAGATCCTTTAATTTTTCTCTAATAACTGATATATATATATATAAGATTTATTTATTTATTACACATACAGTGTTCTGTCTACATGCCAGAAGAGGGTACCAGATCTCATTATAGATGGTTGGGAGCCACCATGTGGTTGCTGGGGATTGAACTCAGGACCTCTGGAAGAACAGCCAGTGCTCTTAACCTCCGCGCCACCTCTCCAGCCCTGCTTTTTATATTTTAATAGTATTTTTATTTATCTTTTGGCACTTTCATACACTTATACAATGTGTTTTTGATCATGTCTAGTCTATATCCTACTTCCAACTCCACCTGCAGCCCCGGCAACATCCCCTTTCCCAATCCATATTCTCTTTTTTAATTTTTTAAAGAAAGTTCTTCTTAAAGACTTATTCATTGTATTTCATGTGTAAGTGTTTTGTCTGCATGCATGTTTGCATGTATGTCTGCGTACCAAGTGCATGCCTGGTGCTGGCAGAGGTCAGAAGAGGGCATGGAACTCCCTAGAATTGTAGTTACAGATCAGTGTGAGCCACCATTGTGGGTGGGTGTGAGGCCATCAGCTGGAGCATGGGCAACCTACCAGTGGCCACACCCCTAAAGAAAAATGACTCTTTTCCCTCAGAAGTCATGGACTCAGTAGCTCCTCAGCCAGCAGTGGGGGCTTGTGAGCCCCTCCCTGCTCTGTTTTGGGGATGTCAACAGCTTGATCTTGTACAGGTCTTTGGCAGGCAACCACAGCTGCTATGAGTTGGCGAGTGTAACACCCACCTCCTATCCGGAAGACAGCACTTCGAAATGCAAAATATGGTTTAGTTTAAACGTATAAATTTCATGTGATATTTTTATGCATAATCCTTTTTTCTTAACCTTTTGGAAAAGTCATTCAGTATGTAGAGAAGTTTGCAACCACGGTACTTGATAGTGACAATTCTTTCCCGCTTTGCATTGTATCAGCACTTTAATATTTTTAGGGTCCAATGGAAACTCAAATTCATAGTAATTTATATTGCTGTTTTGACTCTTATTGAAGAACTTAATATGTTTTTAAATTTTACACATGAGTACCATAATAGTTATATGATAAGTATGTTCCTTTAGACATTGAAGGACTGAATCAAGCATATGTGATTTACTCAGAGTTATTGAGGGCCTACTCTATTTCCAGGGTGTATGTCTTAATACAATGTGTTTTAAAGGTAATAAAGTGAAATGTAAGTTGTTTCTTACTCTGTAGGAATATTAGTTTTATTTAATAATGACAAAACAGGGCAAGGTGAAACAATAGTGATATAAAATTGCGAGGAAAACAGGTAATGCTGGAGTTCAGACTCAGAGAGGAAGGGAGGTATGAGTTAAGTAAGAAGATGTAATCAGGGCTGGAGAGATGGCTCAGCGGTTAAGAGCACTGGCTGTTCTTCCATAGGTCCTGAGTTCAATCCCCAGCAACCACATAGAAGCTCACAATCATCTGTACTGCAATGAGGTCTGGCACCTTCTTCTGGCCTGCAAGACAGAACGTTGTATGCCTAATAAATAAATCTTATATTAAAAAAAAAAGATGTAATCAGCATCCCGACTTCCTGGTCCCAAATAATCACTTAGAGGTTTATATTAATTACAAATGCTCAGCTGGGTGGTGGTGGCACATGCCTTCAATCCTAGCACTCGGGAGGCAGAGGCAAGCAGATCTCTGTGAGTTTGAGGCCAGCCTGGGTGAGTTCCAGGAAAGGCGCAAAGCTACACAGAGAAACCCTGTCTCGAAAAAAAAAATTACAAATGATCAGCTGATAGCTCAGGCTTGTTACTAGCTAACTCTTACATTTAAGTTAACCAATTTCTATTAATCTGTGTATTGCCACATGGCTCGTGGCTTTACCTCTAGCATGTCTTGCATGTCTTGCTTCCTGGGCGGCTGGCTGGTGTCTCTTGACTCTGCCCTCCTTCTTCCCATCATTCTCAGTTTGGTTTTCCCATCTAACTTCCTGCCCAGCTACCTGCCTGTCAGCTTTTTATTAACCAATGAGAGTAATATATATTCATAGTGTAGACAGGATTGTTCTACAGCAAAAAGAGAGATGGATTTTTTTTTTCTGGCCTGAGGGAAGATAGAAGCTTAGGATAAGGAAGGTGATGTTTCAGTGAAAAAAATCTCAGGGCAGATCTAGCCTACCAGAGCTATATGATCAGTCCCCTAACCCTTAGCTAAAGGCTCGTTTGTTAGAATGAAATGAGCTTGTAGATATGTGTTGAGGATTTAACAGAATGAAAATATAGTGCATGGAAATGTAAAGATACCAGGAAGAAAGCCAGCGTCCTACACACCAGAGAACAGTGGTGACTCACTCTGAGAACAATATATTTGCAAGCTGGAGTGTAGCCCTGAATCTGTGCAAAGGAGTAGAAGAGGTTGCTTAGCATAGGAAAGGGCAAGGGCTTCAGAGACTGATCTGATGTTAAGAGTGCTCAATGTTCTTACAGAGGATCTGGGTTCAGTTCTCAGCAACCACATGGTAGGCGGCTCACAACCACCTATAGATCCAATTCCAGTGGAACTAGTGCCATTTCTGGCCTTTGTGAGCACCAGGCACACATACGGTCCATATACACACATGCAAGCAAAACATATGGTCCATACACATACATGGAAGCAAAACGCTCAAACACATAAAATAAAATAAAACCTTTAAGACATAAGACACAATAAGGAAGGGAGAGCCTGTGAGATAACTCAGTGGGTAAAGGCACTTGCTGCCAAGCCTGACAATCTGAGTTTGACAACCAGGATCCATGGGATACAAAGAGAGAACTGACTCCCAAAAGTTGTACTCTGACCTCTACATGTGCACTACATGTACACGCACACACACAAATGTAATTTAAATTAAAAAAAAAATAGATAAGTGGGATCAGCTTGTGAATAATCTTCAGTACTGTGCCAAAAAATCTGGGCTTGAATCTGTGTGTAGTGAAAAGTTTATTTTGGCTTTTGAGATCATAACCAATATCAGTAAATTAGCATTTCAAACTTTATTATTATTGTTGTTGTTATTATCATTATAGAAAGAGCCTGAGGTAGTTTGAATGTAATTGACCTCAATAAGCTCATAGGGAGTGACACTATTAGGAGAGGTAGCTTTGTTGGAGTAGGTGTGGCCTTGTTGGAGGAAGTGTGTCACTGTGGAGGTGGGCTTTGAGGTCTCATACATGCTCAAGCCACGCCCACTGTCTCTGTTCACTTCCTGTTGCCTTTTGATCAAGATGTAGCCAGCACTATGTCTGCCTGCATGCCTCCATGTTCTCTGCCATGATGATAATGGACTGAACCTCTGAACTGTAAGCCATCCCAATTAAATGTCTTCTTTTTTTATTATTTATTTTATGTGTATGAATGTCTTGTCTGTATGTGATGTGTGTGTATATATATATATATACCACATGTGTTTCTGGTGCCCTTGAAGAGTAGAAGAAGTATTTTATCCTGTAGAACTGGAGTTACAGACAGTTGTGAGTCACCATGTGGGTGCTGGGAATCAAACCTGGGTCCTCTGCAAGAGCAACCAGTGCTCTTAACCACTAAGCCATCTCTCCAGCCCCTAAATGTCTTCTTTATAAGAATTGCTGTGGTCATGGTATCTCTTCACAGCAATAGAAACCCTAACTAAGACATAGCCCAAACTCTTGAAATCCTCCTGCCTCGGCTTCACGAATGCTGGGATTACAAGTGTGGACTATCAAGCCCAGCTATCATTCAAAACTTAAAGGATGGATTGAAGGAAAGCAAAATGGATGGAGGTGTCAAGTATGGTGGTATATATCTATAATCTTAGCACCTCGGAGAAGTTGAACCAGGAAGCTTTTAAGTTTGAGGCCAGTGTAGGATACATAGCAAGACCTTATCCGTAAAAAGTAAATGAGAAGCCACAACATTTTAAAGTGTGTGCTTTTCTTTATGTGTCTCTGCAGCTTTAATCAGCAGAGTCTTAGCACTGAGCGATCACACAGGACCTGACTGTCGGTACCTAAACTTCACTACGGGAGAAGAGATATCTGTTTATGTTAAACTTGCAGGAGAAAGAGAAGATTTGTGGGCAGGAAGCGTAAGTATCTAGTTTTAAGAACTGAATGTAGAATAAATGGCCGAGGATCCTCGATGTTAGTCTTTAAAAGACCTCTGATCTCTGTGTAAATATTAAAACCCTCGTCATATTTAAGAAAACAAACAAAAATGATCACATGCATGCCTTTAATCCAAGCACTCGATACAAGGCCAGCCTGGTCTACATAGCAAGTTCCAGACCAGCCAGGATTAAAAAAAAAATCACATTTATTGATGCTCTAAAAGAAGTTTTTGGGTAGACAGCTTGAGATGAAGGACTAAAGGAGTGCCTTGAAATTATTTTTACCTAACATACATGGTTTTAAGCTTCGATTTCATATTTGTTTAGAAAGCCTTTAGGAGTACTGACCTGTATAATGGCAACCTCTCTGTGGTGTCAGTGACCAAGTGTGAGAAAGACTGAGAAGTCAGTTCATCAGATTTCAAAGCATGTCTGTCTGAACAGAGAGAGGGCTGAAGTGTGCTGGAGAGGTCAGCAGAGAGGTTGGTACTCTAGGGAAGAAAGGTACATAATTTTTTCATGGAATATAAAATAATAACTGTGAGATCCTTTTATTTGGCCAAACTAAAAGCAGCCTAAACTGTCTCTGAGGATGATAATTAATGGTTCCGGCTGAAAAGATTTGTATCTCTGATGTGTATTGTGTTTTATAATAACGGCATGCTGTGATAGATGAGTTTACTTCCAAGCTCAATAAACATGACCAATCTGATAGAGTCCCACATAGTTTCCATATTGTGTATGCACCAGGTTCTTCCCTCATACAGTCTCTTATGCTCACTGGCTGAATGAGACAGAGTTTCACGTAGCCCATGCCATCCATAAACTCCCAGTGTAGCCGAGGATGAGTCTGAATGCCAGATCCTCCTGAGTGTTGATGATGCTGGTGTACAACACCATACCACACAGACTGTATCTGAAACCATCCTCTTCGCACCAGGAGATTCGTAACCAAACCTTTGCCACTGGCCAGATGCCAGTGCTCCATAACTCCCAGGACTCCTTACTGCTTAGAATGGCTTTAAAATGCCAGTTTGTGTTTTGAATGCATCGCAGAAATCTGATGCAGGTACAAGAAAATGACTTGGTATAAGTCATAACAGGCAAAGAAAGCAATCTTTGTTTATTTACTAAGCAGGAAAATAGTTATTCTACACAAAATGGTATTTAATGGCTAAAACTCCGGGTGAAGTCCCAGCTGCTTTTAGTTTGGTATATTGAATGTTTAGTCTAATTGCTTCTCTACCTTTTTGCTAGATGAAATAGAGATGACTAGCCTGTGCTTATAACCATTTAAGGACTCATACTGTGCACAGACTTATAGACCATTTCCAAATAGTTATGTATTGTAATACACAGATTATTATTACTGTGTGGTCCATATTACTGTTTACAATATTATTATATTATTATATTTACAATACTCTATATTGTAAATGAAGACTAACTGGAGAGCTAGAAGAATCATATTTAATATGTGATGGTGTTAGATCAGAAGACAGAAAATATCTGTGAATCTTTAACAGACATAAGAAGGGCTGGGAGGGCTGGGCGGTGATGGCACACCCTTTAATCTCAGCACTTGGGAGACAGAGGCAGGCGGCTCTCTGTGAATTGAGACCAGCCTGGTCACACAGGGTGAGTGGTTGAGTGGTGCCTTCACTCTTGGGGGACATCCTACACGTGCTTGAACTGGGTCAAGAGAATCTCTTACCAGGCTAGCCCAGAAAAACCAAAAAGAGCAAAAAGGAACTGCATCCTCCCTTGGGGACACACGGACCTTAACTACCTCAATAAATCCATCTGCGGCTTCTGGGAGTTCACATCCCTTTCTTGAATGTGACCCCTTGAAAACTCCAAGTTTGTCACATTTTCCGGAGTCTTTCTTAGCTGTCACCTGAATTGTTCCTTTTTGGTATCTCAGACATAAAAGTGTGTATCTGCAGAACCTGAGCAAAGAGGGTCTTTAGGAAAGAAGGGAGGGGTTGGGCTGGAACAACGGCCGGTGGTTAAGAGCTCTCGCTATACTTCCAGAGACCTGGGTTCAATTCCCAGCACCGACATGGCTGCTCACAACTGTCTATAACTCCAGTTTTAGGGGGTCTGACGCCCTCTTCTGGTCCCCACAGGCACTACAAGCAAAACACCCATACACACAAAGTAAAAATATGTAAATCTTAGAAAAAGAAAATGGAGAGAAGGGAAGCGAGAACAAAAGGAGTATATAATCCAGTTCTCATACCGAAGTTTTCAACAAGGGCATTTTACAGTGCAGGTCATTATGCCCTTAAGTTAATATTATTCCGTCAAATTACAGGAAAATGAGGCCTTGATCATGTTCTTTTTGTTGTTATTGCTTGTTTGACACTGGGGCTTGATGCCAGGGACCCCGTGCATGCTAAGCAAGCACTCTACCACTTCATTATATCCCCAGTCCCCACGCCTGAGTTTTAGATGGCATTTGATAGCCAATTACTGTTTTGTGATTTAATGTAGCTAAAAGCCAAGGTCACAGGGCAAAATGAGGCTCAATAGTTATTACTGCTTCAATCACTTTTCCTTTATAACCTTTGTCCTTTGTTTTGATAGAAGGGAAAGGACTTTGGATTTTTTCCCAGAGACACAGTCCAAATTGAAGAGGTGTTCATATCTGAAGAAGTCGAAATGCCAACTAAAGTGAGTAAACTAATTCTCAGCTATTAATTGAATTAAAAAAGTTCTTGGCCAAAAAAAAAAAAAAAAAAAAAAAAGGTTTCCTTGAAATAAATGTTCATTGGTTGTGTACCTCATTTAGTGGCTGTAAACAACAGTTATTAAGAACTTGTTCTTGGTATGGTTTGGGTATGTGAATACAATTAGATAAAACAGGACAGAGGACAGTTAAAGACTTGGCTTTCTGAGCAATTGACAGGCAGTAGGGTACAGTGGTTAAAAGAGTGAATTCTGGAGAGTGTAGGTTTAAAGCCTGACTCAACCACTTACTAGGACTGTAGTACTGGATGCCTAAGTTTTATCACCTGAAAAATAGGAACTGTGAGCATAGCGTAGCACTACCTGCAACAGACTGAAGTCTAGATGAGCATAAAAACAGGACACAGAGCAGCACACAGTCTCTATTCCTGAGCTACAGTCGCTGATACTATTGTCCCACTAGGACCAAAGGTTATTTCTTCTACCATGTTCCCGGGTTCTCACATCTGCACAAACACTTCGGCTATGGGGTTTTTTAATTAATTAATAATTAATTTTATTATTTGTTGTGTATGAGTGTTTGTCTGCATGTATGTCTGTGTACTACTTGCATGCCTGGTGCCGGCAGAGGCCAGAAGAAGGCTTCAGATCCCTTGGAACTGGAGTTACAGACAGTTGTGAGTAGCCATGTGGGTACTGAGAACTGGACCTGGGCCCTGTGGAAGAGCAGCCAGTGCCAGTTCCCTTTTTTTTTTTTTTTTTTAGTTTTTCGAGACAGGGTTTCCCTGTGTAGTTTTGGTGCCTGTCCTGGATCTCGCTCTGTAGACCAGGCTGGCCTTGAACTCACAGAGATCCACTTGCCTCTGTCTCCCGAGTGCTGGGATCAAAGGCGTGGCCATCACCACCCTAATGTTAAGCTTGGTAATAAAAAAAGAAATCATGGGGCTGGAGAGATGGCTCAGGGGTTAAGAGCACTTGCTGTTCTTACAGAGGTCCCAGGTTTAGTTCTCAGCACTCACATGGCAGCTCACATTTGTCTGTTACAGGGGGCCTGACACCCTCACACCAATGCATATAAAATAAAATAAATTAGATATATTATTTTAAATTTATATAATAATTATATTTATATATTTTAATTTATATAATAATTATATATTATATATATAATCCTCCAGAGACACAACACACTCTAAATAAAATATGCAATTAAAAAATGAAAAGGAATCGGAAAGTGATATTTAAATATATGAATTTGACTTGCCAATTTAATTCATATTCCAGGTTTTACCACGCGTAAGGCCATCGTGAAATAAGACTGTTTGCTTCCACAAACTGTCTGCTGTTGGCACTGGGGTTAGTTGTCCACTTCCTGCGGGATACTTAGCCTCTAGCACATTCTCTTCTCTGTACTTCCACTCTTGTAGACTTCTTCCAAGACATCATCATCTCTCTTTTTCACAATTTTATTTTATTATTATTGTGCATTATGTACCTGATGAGGGGGAAGAGTCATTGCCATGGAGTGCCTACTGTAGAGGTCAGAGGACAGCTTGGAGGAGTCAGTTCTCTCCTTCAATACGTATATGAGCTCCAGGGATCGGGCTGACGTTCCCAGGCTAGCACAGTGATCGCCTTTACTCACGGAACCATTTCACTGGCCAGGCACCATCACTTCTTGATTGGAATACAGTGAGTGGCCTTCTAACTGTTTGACTCCTTTGGAGTCCATTCTTCAAACAGCAATGGATCTTGTAAAAACAAAAACAATCAGGTCATGTCATTCCTTTCATTGATTCCCTTTCACGGCTTTTCACTGGGCCTGGCATACAATTTAGACTGCATTCCCGGCCTCACAGGTCGCCGCTGTTCCTATCTTGTGCCGTTCTTCTCCCATAAGCCACACGTACCCTGGACAGACTGTCTTTTGGATTGTTCTTAGACTGTGCCTACTCTTACTTAGCCCAGGGACTTGAAGGGACTCTTTGTCTGGTTAGAACACACCACACTGTTTCCATCTAGCTAGTTTCTTCTCATCCTGTAGGTCCCGATTTAAAACATTGGTGCCTCTCGGGAAACTTTTGGAGTATTTCCCTAGATTCCAGTGATGGTAACAATAATGGATTTTGTGTAAACTCACAAAATTCGATGAGTTTATTATAATGAGCTATGTGCATTTTTGGTGAGCTGATTATTACTCTATATAGATTGGGGAATGTTATAATTAGTTTGCAATGAAAAAAAATGGGAGCTAGTGAGATGACTCAGCTGGCGAAGGAGCTTGCCATAAAACCCGAGTTGATCTCTGGAACCCATGTGACCTTGGAAGGAGACAACCAACTCTACAAATTTGTCCTTTGACTGCCACATGAACATCATAGTATACATGTGCTCATAGTATATCGGTGTGTGTGTGTGTGTGTGTGTGTGTGTGTGTGTGTATGTGTGTGGTGTGTCCTTGTGCCACAGCCTATGTGTGGAGGTCAGAGGTCAACTTGCTGGAGTTGGTTCTGTCCTTATACTATGTGGGTTTGACAATCAGGTTGTTAGGCTTAGTGGTAGGCACCTTTACTTACTGAACAATTCAAATATATGAGCCTGTGGGGGCCATTCTCACTCAAACTACGACAGCTAAGAAGTTCACTGTCAAGCTGCTGACATCTGTTGAGGGCATTTTTGTTATATGACTGTGGTGGAAGTCATGACAGAGCAGGGGGGTGAGCCATCCTTTGATAAAGAATCACTCCTGGGATGATGCACCCACTCCCATGACCTTCACACTGCCCTCATGGCCGAATCACTTACCATGAGGGTTCATCTCCTAAGACTGTTGCATGAAGTTTCCTGTATATGCTTTTGGGGGAACACATTTAAGCTATAAGCCCATGCCCTGAAATCACTGCACAAATGTGTTCATTCGCTTAGGACACTCTTAGGAAGTGCCACATTTTGTAGCTACTATATATATGCCTTCTCAACAGAACTTATTTGTGGAATATACTCAAAGCATTAATAAGCTATGCTTTTCAACTATTTGATAACAAATAAAGCATACTCTAAGAGTTTTCATTTAAGTTTATATCATTAATCCTTAGACTAGTTGTGATACATGTATTTGAGGGTCAGAGACCTAATTTTAGGCTTTGCTCTGGGATGAAGCTAGTTGTATATTTTTGGGAAAATCATAGTCATCCTTTTTTTTTTTTTTTTTTGGTTTTTTGAGACAGGGTTTCTCTGTGTAGTTTTAGTGCCTGTCTTGTATCTCTCTGTAGACCAGGCTGGTCTTGAACTCATAGAGATCTGCCTGGCTCTGCCTCTTGAGTGCTGGGGTTAAAGGCATACACTACCACCGCCCGGCCATAGTCATCCTTTTACTTTATTTTTGAAATAGTCTTTTAATAAAACATTTATTTTTATTTACTTGTCTCTGTGTGTGTCTTTGTGAGTGTATGCCACTTGTGGACAGGTACCCAGGGAGGCAAGAAGAGGGTCTTGGATCCCCTGGGACTGGTATTACAGGCAGTGAGTGAGCCACCTGATGTAGGTGCTGGAAACTGAGCTCAGGTTCTCTGTAGAGCAACAAGTGCTCTTATATGATTTTTGTTTTGTTTTGGTTTTGTCTTGATTTTCCAAGATAGGGTTTTTCTGTGTAGTCCAAGCCATCCTGGAAATTCCTATGTAGACTAGTCTAGTCTCGACCTCAGAGATCTGCCTCTCTTTGCCTCCTCAGTGCTGGGATTAAAGGTATGAAACAGCACACCTGGCTATAGTCTGCTGTCTTAAAATGTTTAGGGAGAGACATTGATGATTTTTTTTTTTGTCCTTTAGGAATCTGACTTTCTTTGTCTTCTTGGGGAAGGCTACATATTTGGAAGCGAACACAGTGAGTTAAACGGAGATGGCGATGGAAATACGTACCCATATGAGGAAGATGAAGACCCAAACTATAACATATATGAAAGTGATTTTCAGCCAGAACCTGACTTTTATGCAGCTTCCGAAGGGACTTCTTTTGAAGACCAAATTTCGGCATCAGAAGCTCCTGAAGATTTCAGCATTTCTAATGAGTCTAAGGATTGGGAAGAGGCTGGCAGCACGGGCAGTGCGGAGCAGGGTTACACTCCAGATGTGGACCATGTGTTGCCATCCCAAAGCTTGCCTGAAACGCAAGAACAGTTTGGACTGGGGAGAGAAGAAACTGGAGAGAAGGATTTTGAAGCAGATACTGAACCCACACAAGAAAGCTCATTTCAAAGTAGAAAATTAACAGTGGAAGAGGAGAATGACCTAGAGAAATTAAATAGCGCTGGACCCCAAATGGAACCTGAGCAGGATCCAGAATCCCAGTTTGACTCAGAGGCACCAGAATTCAGTCCAGTGCCAGAGGAACAGTATGAACTAGTGTCTGAGTCGGAGAACACTCTCAAGCCTCAAGCCACTGGCTGGTTTGGTGGTGGATTTACAAGTTATTTAGGTTTTGGAGAGGAGGATCCAGGACTTGAGTTATTGTCCAAAGAAAGCAATCCACCATTACAAGATGTTCCCAATACTGTTTCACCTGATGAAGAAGCCCCAGCTCCACACAGAGAAATAGCAATGGACAAGGAAGATGCTGTCATTAATGACAACTCAACTCTCAGTCCAAACTGGTTTAACTTGGGTTTTGGTATGCTAGGCTTTGCCTATGCTGATGAAGACAAAAGTATTTCAGATG
This sequence comes from Peromyscus aztecus, assembly GCA_902168405.1. NCBI lineage: Eukaryota > Metazoa > Chordata > Mammalia > Rodentia > Cricetidae > Peromyscus > Peromyscus aztecus. The sequence goes on along the minus strand of CABHPQ010002407.1, from coordinate 9,877 downwards.
ATGGGAAAAGTGAAGATGGTGAGGTAGATAACCACAAACATCCTCTAGCAAATGACTTTGACCCCGGAAAGGAACGAGAAAGGGAAATGATAACAGCCATGGAAACAGAAGATCAAATAAGTAAGGACAGAGCCTTGGAGAAGACAGATGATTCTGATTCTATGCAGTATCTGACGAGGTTCTTTAATAACCCTTGGAGCTTCCAGAATCTCCCAGAGGACACAGAATTACCATTTTCCCAACAGATGCTGGATCAAGATGATCTAGTTGAAAATGACAAAACTGAAGAACTCTCCACTGAAAAGTCTGCCACAGAGAACATGAAAGATCCCATGGTGCTGGAGGGCAGATACAACCCGTCAGGTTGGTATGAAAAGATTATAACATATTTGTTAAGGTGATATATTTTGATAGGTACCCATCAGATGAAAGGTTCATGTTTGCGCTGGGGAGATGGCTCAGTGGATTAAGTACCTGCTGCATAAGCATGAGGATGAATTTGGATTCTCCCCAAACATATGAAGAGCAGGGCAGGCATGGTGGCTGCTCAGCACCCATAAGGCAGAGGCAGAGGATTACAGGAGCAAACTTGCTAGCTAGACTGGCTGGAACTGTTGAGCTCCAAATTCAGTGAGAGATCCTGCTTTAGTAAATAAAGTTGGAGCAACTGAGGCAGACAAAAGATGTCCACTCAGGCCTCTATACATACACACACACACACACACACACACACACACACACTCACATACACTCACACACACTCACTCACATACACTCATACACACACACACTCACACTCTCACACACACACTCACTCACATACACTCACACACACACACTCACATACACTCACACATACTCAAATACACACACACTCTATTTTTTATTTACTTACTTTATTCTTCTCTCATACATTATATCCTGACCATAATTTCCCCTCCCTCCACTCCTTCTGATCCCCCCCAACACACCTCCCCTCTCCCCAGATCCACTCCTCCTCCATTTCCCTTAAAAAAGAAAAAAAGAGGAAGCCTCCTGGGGTGTCAACTGAACATGCCTTAACAAGTTACAAGAAGACTAGGCACATGGCCTCATTTCAAGGCTGGATGAGGTGACCCAGTAGTGGGAAAAGGGGTCCCAATAGCAGGCAAAAGGGTCAGAGACACCACCCCACAGTCCCACTGTTAAGAGTCCTACAAGGACACCATTCTACACAGCTATAACATACATTCAGAGGACCTAGTTCAGGCTCATACAGGTCCGTGATTGTTGACTCAGTCTCTGTGAGCCCCTGTGAGCCCTGCTTAGTTGATTCTGCGGGCCACATACACACTCTAAAGAGAAAAAAAAGTCCGTGTTTTTCAGAATAGTCAACAACCAACAAGAACTAATCTTACTGTTTGATTTACTCTGGGACTTAGAAAATAAAACCTAAGGAAAAGAATGATTAGCGATATCCTGGGTTATATGAAGAGTTAAAATATTTACAGTATATTTTAATTATCAGAGAACTATATTATGTAAATAGATTATGTAAATAGATTTTAAATTTTAAATAGGGTGAAGGCCTTTTAAAAGTGAAAGCAATTTCTGCTCTCTTTCTGTTTTTATTCTCACCATTGTCTCAGGTCTTAGTTTCTTTTCTTTCTTTCTCTTTTCTTTTCTTCTCTCCTCTTTTCTTCTCTTCTCTTCTCTTTTCATTTCTTTCTTTCTTTCTTTTTTTCTGGTTTTTGAAGTCCATTTAATTTTTTTCCCTCTTATTTCCTTTTTTTTTTTTTTTTTTAAGGTTTATTTATTATGTATACAGTATTCTGCCTGCATGTGTCTCTGCAGGCCAGAAGAGGGCACCAGATCTCATTACAGATGGTTGTGAGCCACCATGTGGTTGCTGGGAATTGAACTCAGGACCTCTGGAAGAGCAGTCGGTGCTCTTAACCACTGAGCCATCTCTCCAGTCCCCCTCTTATTTCCTAAATAAAATCTTTATGTTATTTTGGGGGCTGGAGAGATGACTCAGTGGTTAAGAGCACTGACTGATCTTTCAGATGTTCTGAGTTCAATTCCCAGCAACCAGGTGGTGACTTGCAACCGTCTATAGTAGGATCTGATGCCCTCTTCTGGCATAAAGTCGTGCATGCAGTTAGAGCACTCATATACATAAAATCAATAAATAAAATTTAAAAGTCTTTATATTATTTTGCTTTGATTAATCAATTTTTATTCAAGGCCTGCTGGCTTTCCGTCCTAGTAGATAAGGATTTCACTTATTGATACTCAGTTTTAAGACATTCCCAATAGAATTGTATGTCAATGGTTTTCTTTGAAACCTAAACTAATGGCAACTTCAACAATTCAAAATTGTCCAGGTTCTTTTTTTTTTTTTTTTTTTAAAGTCTCATTATGTAGACCAGGCTGGCCTTGAACTCATAGAGACCGGCCTGACTTTGGCTCCAGTGCTGGGATTAAAGGCGTGCACTATCACCCCCAGCTAGTTTTGATTCTTAAATATTATTTTATTCCATCTGCAGTTATATTTTGCTTGTTTCCCTAAGAAACACTATGATAAGGGGTTTCTCTAAGTGTGCTAGATTCTAGAGAATTTCAGGCAGGGCTGGAGAGATGGCTTAAGGGGCAAGAGAGCACTTACTGCTCTAGCAGAGGAGCCGAGGTCAGTTCCCCGAATCCATGTGGTGGTTCACAATCGCCTGTAACTCAAGTTCCAGGGGATACAGTGCCCTCTGCTGGCCTCTGTAGGCACCAGCTCTGTACATGGTACACACACACAGACACACAGACACACACATATGCACGCACGCACACGTACACACACGCACGCATGCACGCACGCAAGGGCGCACGGAAACAAAACATTAAGAGACATAAAAATAAGACACTTCAAAAATTTCAATCACAAATATTGTAAAAAGATTTTTTCAACTTTTTTATTTCTGAGAATTCACCAGAGAGCTGTACATTGGGTGAATACGGAAGACATAACTCTATTTAGATGCCTATTTATTAGCCACTTCTATGATTAAAACCACCTGGGTTGGGCCTGTTGTGGTGATGCATACATTTAATCCCAGCACTCAGAGAGGCAGAGGCAGGAAGATCTTTGTGAGTTCGAGGCCAGCCTGATCTACAGAGTGAGTTCCAGGAGAGTCAGGGCTACTATACACAGAGACCCTGTCCCTGTTTCAAAACAAACAAAAACAACAACAAAACCACAGAACAAAAAATCCCTCCCATGTGGGTTGTAAAGTGAATATTTGAATCACATAGTTCTCAGCTCCGTTCTGATTTGTCTGTGATGAATAGATCAGAAACCCAGAAAAGGACTGGAGAGATGGCTCAGGGGCTAAGAGCACTCAGCGCTTTCCTAGGGCCCTGAGTTCAGTTCACAGCATTCACACTGGGCAGCTCACAAACTCCTCTAACTCCAATTATAGGTGATATGACACCCTTCCCTGGCCTCTTGGGACATTGCATGCACATACAGAGAAGAAGGCACATACACATACACACACATCAATAGAAATTAGAAAGAAAAGATTTTAAAAATCCTCAGAAAATATTAGTCATTAACACATAAATACCTGATCCTTAGGATGACATCAAACCTTTCAGAAGTAGCCCAAAATGCTGAGGACTCAGAAGGGAACACATTTGCATTAGAATCAATAGATTTTCCCATATTTCAAAAACTGTTAATATCTCAATATTCTCCAAAATATGAGCCTTCTACTTGCTCACTATCAGCACAAGTATAATATGGATATCTAGACTTCGCTTTTTTTCCAAATGAGAATGGTGCACGACCACAAACAGTAGAGACTAGACTGTTGAGAGCTTCTTGTAAAGGACATTCCCTTGTTCTAAGCCTGTTAATCTTCCCAAAAAACATTTGAGGAAAAGCTGATCAGAGCCATTGGAAATCAAAGAGACTACAGCCAATCAAAGCAATATCAAATCCAGAAATATGAGCAATTTAAAAGACCGATAAAGGGTGAATATGTTCACAGTACACTGTATATATGTATGAAACTGTCAAATATTAAAATTTAAAAATGTTTTAAAGAGAGAAAAGAATTTATGGAAAATGAGAGTCCCGACAGATTGTGCCTAATCTCCAATAAAATTATTTACTGCTCAAAGAGATTGATATATACAAATTTGTCACAATTTAACTTTATGATTTCAAGGTATCCTGAAAAAAAATCAGTGTTTTAAATTTTATATATCATTTCATAAAGTAATACTGGGAAATTTCTAAACAAGAAAACCTGGGCATGGTGATGCACCCCTGTAGCCCTGGCATGGTGGTGATGCACCCCTGTAATCCTGACATGGTGGGGATGCACCCCTGTAACCCTGGCAGTTAGGAGTTGGAGACAAGAGGATCAGAATTTCAAAGCCAACTTGAGCTATATAGTGAGTTCAAACAAATTTAAGGCTAGCCTAGGCTACATGAGACTTCCCCTCGAAACATCCCAAAAAGAAAGAAAAAACAAGCTCCTAACAAATCAGCAAGTACAAATTATAACCAGTTTTAGAGAACTTTGGTGAAAATATTTAGAAATTTTAAGTTTCAAGAAGTAGATACCCCACATATAAACAAAGCAGGGAGTTCTAAAACATATATGAAATAAGCGAAAGCAACTGCAGATCATTTGGTGTGCATGTGTGACCAAAAATTGAACCCAGGACCTCACTAGGCAAGCACTTTACCATTGAGTCATTTCTCCAACCATATTTCAACTTATTATTTTAAATTTTAATGTCATTTCATTATGTTTTTATTTGTTTGTTGACCCAGGGTCTAACTATGTAGTCCTTGCTGTCCTGGAATTCACTCTGTAGACTAGGCTGGCCTCAATCTCATAGAGATCCACCTGCCTCTGCCTCCCAAGTGCTGGGATTACTCTTTTAGTTTTTGTTTTTGAGACAGGGTCCTGGGTTGGCTGGGGTTGGCTGCAGATCTCTCATGCAGCAAAGGCTGTGATCTAACTCCCGACCCTTTTCCTCAGCCTCCCACCTGAGGGAGTGTGTGGCAAGTGTCTGTACCTGCTGAGCCGTCCAACTCGCTCCCCCTTCACTGATTTTTGTGAAATAAACTGATGGCTCTTTTGACCTGACATGGGCATAATTATATGGCATACCATTATAAAGAGCAATTTTTGACCTATGTGTGTTTGAAATTGGAAATTTAAAAGTTAATTCTGTGGAAAATACAATTCTTTAAAAACTGTTGCCGGGCGGTGGTGGCGCACGCCTTTAATCCCAGCACTCGGGAGGCAGAGCCAGGCGATTCTCTGTGAGTTCGAGGCCAGCCTGGGCTACCAAGTGAGCTCCAGGAAAGGCGCAAAACTACACAGAGAAACCCTGTCTCGAAAAATCAAAAAAAAAATTGTAGGATAAACAGAAAATTCAAGAATATTTTATATAAACTTGTATGAGCACTATTTCATTGAGATATGAAATCAAATTATGTTTCCCTAAAATTATAAAACTTTTAGCCTGGTGGTGGTATTGCATACCTTTAATCCTAACACCCAGGAGGCTGAGGCAGGTGGATCTCTGTGAGTTCGAGGCCAGACTGGTCTACAAAGTGAGTTCTAGGACAGCCAGGGCTACACAAAGAAACTATCATGAAAACCCAGAAAAATAAAAATTATTAGTTAGATAACATGCTTCTAAATATTAATAAATGTGTATGACTATTTTTGCCTGCATATATGTCTGTCCATCACATAAGAGAATAATGGATTCGTTGTGAGCTGCCCTGTGGACACTGGGAACTGAACCTGGGTCCTCTGGAAGAACATTCAATGCTCTTAACTGCTGAGCCATCTTTCCATCCCCAGATAACATGCTTTCAAAAACATTTTTAATTTAGACGGACAATTTTATATCTGTACATAATGTATCTTGATCAAATCCACTTCTGCTCCCCCCTTTTCCCTGGACTCTCAGTTTGGAGGGGGCAGTTGGGCTACAGTATACATCTTGAGGTCAGAAGACAATTTCCTTCCACCATGTGGGTCCCAGGGATCAAAATCAGGCTCTCTGGCTTGGCAAGGGTCTTTTCCTAAGGAGCTTCCTTGCTGACACCTATTTTTTTAGTTTTTGTTTGTTTGGTTTTTTTTTTTGTTTGTTTGTTAAACAGTTTCTCTGTGTCGCTCTTGATGTCCCAGAACTCACTCTGTAGACCAGGCTGGCCTTTAACTCAGAGATCCACCTCCCTCTGCCTCCCAAGTGCTGGCTTATTTTTTTGAGTTTTGAGATAGGGGTTGGCTATGTAGCCCAGGCTGGCCTTGAACTCATGACTCTCCTGCCTTAGTCTCATGAGTGCTTGATTACAGGAGTATTCCACCATGCTTGGTTGATAAGATGGATTTTTATTTAAACAGATCTAATTAATTTCTGAGGGGGGAGGAAGGCAGCGATGTTTCATAATTTCCGAGATTGTTTTTAGTAGTTTGATATTCTTATCTTGCTGAAGCAGTGTGTGAACCTTTTGAAGTCACCAAAGGAAACAGTAATCTTGTGTGAGAGTTTTCCTTTGCCTGAAGTGGTCACAGCCAAAATGATCGAAAATGCAGCTTAGTATTGTTTTTAACTTAATTTCTCAGCACAGCCTTGTCCTATATTTGGCTTGAAAGAGAAAGGCATTTGTGTGTACAAACTCATGGCAGCATAGATTTCAAAGTTGCTATTTTTATATTTTTACAATATCTGTATCTTCCACGTACAGAGCCAACAAAGAACTACAAAATGTCCTTGTTTTACCTCTGCTAATCTTTTTCTTGTTTGTTTCTCTGAGACAGGGTCTCATGTAGCTCAGGCTAGCTTTAAACTCACTAGCAGAGGATAACCTTCAGCTCTTCATCCTTCTGCCTTTACCTCCCAAGTTTTGGCATTATAAGTGTGCACCATAATGCCTGGCCAAGACTATTTTTTTCTACTTTGTGTTACACAACACCTTCTAGTACATGAATCACTAACATAATGTACTCTAAAGACAAGACATACTAAGCTGCATGTGGCTGTGCATATCTATAACCCCAGCATTTGGAAGGCTGAGACAAGAGCACATCCTGTGTGAAACCATGCTGGGCTGCAGAGTAAAACCCTGTTGCAATAAGTAAATACAAAAAGTATATAAGACATCATGTTAGCTAAAAAGGATTCCTTTAGAGTATATATTCCTCTAAAATTTTCAGTTCATGTAAAGGATGGGTTTGATTGTGGGATTTTAAAAGCCTTTTTAAAAGTAATTGTTTTTCTTAATATGCTCCCTTTATGTAGTATGGCATGGTATATATAATGGAATGGAACGGACATGGGATTAAAGGGACAACCAAGGATGGAGTTTGGACTTTAATGAATCCCCAAAAGAACATAAAGGACAACGATGTGTGACATTTGATCAGCACCTTATCATTTCCAAACTTCTTCCTAATAGCCTAGGGATGCTGGCCTTTTTCTGCATAAACGTTTGATCCCCAGGACTCACATGGTACATTGAGTCCTGCAAAAGGCCTCTGACCTCCACACACATGCTGTGGCATCCGTGCATCCGAACACACATGCTCAAGTGATAGTTTTTATATTTAATAGTGCATATTATTACATACACATGATCTAGTGGGCTCAGTTTTGGAACTTGGAAATCCATTACTGTAAGTTCTAGCATGGCTTTTTTTGTTGTAGTAACTGTTTTGCTCTATTTATTAAGTAGGATTATCTACCAATATTAAGTATCCTATAGATGCTGTAAGTAGTTTTGGTCATTCTGACTCCCTGGTTATCTAACAGATAAAGTAAGCAAAATTTGTTTCATTGAATGATGTCTACATTTTATATCTTTTTGGATACATGTTTCTAACAGGAATGAAATATTTTTATTTTTTTGAAACAGGGTTTCTCTGTGTAGTCCTGATTGGCCTGGAACTTGCTCTGTAAACCAGAGTGGCCTCAAACTCAGAGATTCACCTGCCTCTTCCTCCAGCGATCAAAGGCATGTACCACCATGCCAGGCAGAAATCTTTTCTTAAAAATTAACTTTATTATTTATTTATGTGAGTGCTTTGCTTGTAGGTGTGTTTGTGCACCACCAGAAGCCAGCATTGGATCCCTGGACTTGGAGTTACACATGGTTGCAAGCTACTATGTGGGTGCTGGGAATTGAACCTGGGTCCTCTGCAAATGCATCAAGTGTTCTTAACCACTGAGCCATCTCCTCAGCCCCAGGAATGAAATCTTTAAAAAAAAACATTTACCTTAAAAATGTTTGGGAGGCCCCCAGGCAGGGGAGCCGGGACCTGTCCTTGGTGCATGGGCTGGCTTTTTGGAGCCTGGGGCCTATGCTGGGACGCTTTGCTCAGCCTTGGTGTAGGGAGGAGGAGACTGGACCTGCCTTGGCTGAGTCTACCAGGTTGGGCTGACTCCCCAGGGGAGACATTGCCTTGGAGGAGGTGGGAATGGGGGATGGGTTGGGAGAGAGGGCTGGGGGTGGGAGGAGGGAGGACAGGGGAATCCGTGGCTGATATGTGAAATTAAGTTAATTATAAAATAAAAATATTAAATAAAACAACAACAAATTTATTTTTAACTATGTGTATGTGTGTCTGTATGTGTCTGGATGCATGTGTCATGGTATATGTGTGACAATCAGGACAAACTGTAGGAGTTAGTTCTCTCTTTTTTTATTTTTATTATTATTATTATTATTATTTTGGTTTTTCAAGACAGGGTTTCTCTGTGTAGCTTTGGAGCCTGTCCTGGAACTCACAGAGATACCCCTGGCTCTGCCTCCCGAGTGCTGGGATTAAAGGCGTGCCCTACCACCGCCCGGCTGGCTCTCTTTTTTTAAATAAGCTTGTTCACTTGTACTTTATGTTCATTGGTGTTTTGCCTGCATGTATATCTGTGTGAGAGTGTCAGATTCCCTGGAACAGGAAAGTTGTGAGCTGCCAGGTGGGTGCTGGGAATTGAACCCAGGTCCTGTAGTAGGACAGCAAGTGCTCTTAACCTCTGAGCCATCTCTCAAGCCCTAAGCTGGTTCTCTTCTTTCACCATGTGTGTCCTAGGGATTGGACTCAGGATGTCAGCCTTGGCAGCAAGCACCTTTACCCACTGAGCCTTCTTGGTCAGTCCAAGGAATGAAATCCTTTTTTGGGTTGGGGGGGGGTTGTTTTTCTCTGTGTAGTCATGGCTGTCCTGGAGCTCTCTCTGTAAACCAGGCTGGCCTTGAACTCACAGAGCTCCACCTATCTTTGTCTCACGAGTGCTGGGATAAATTATTATTCTTAATCATGAGCTTATACAGCAGAAGAGAGTTGCTGATGTTCATTAGTTCCCGGTTTGGTTTTTTTTTTTTAAAGCCTGGATCTTGCTAGGTCACTTAAGCCAACAGTTTGTGTTCATTTGTCACACTTCTTTAAGAACTTGTACAGGCCACAGCTAATTTTTTGTGCGTTTTCTCAAATGAAGTGTCATACTGGCCATGTTGTTTCAAACAGTAACTTTCCAGAAAATAAAAGGAAGCCAACCACAAAGTAAGTATTTTAGCAAAGATATTTCTCTTCATGTGTTTGCAGATACGGCCTCTGAAATAGAGTTACCTGTGAGAGTCCGTGAAGGAATACATTCCAAAACGTCATCTTTGAAAGGGAATGAGGAAGATTCCGAGTCACGGGTGGCCTCTGAAGGGCCTGCTGTGGCAGAAACCGACAGGTCTATGGAAGGTGCCCTGCTCGGTAGTCAGCTGGTTTCTCCAAAAGGTAAGAAATGGTTACCTGTTCCAATTCATCAGCTGAAGAAGAAATTAGATTCAGAAATTATATATCAAGTGGTGATTTGTTGTTTTTTTTTT
>CABHPQ010002406.1:0-61120 GCA_902168405.1 Peromyscus aztecus | reverse complement strand
TGCTCAATTAAAAAGTCATTGGCTTCCAGAGCAAGTCCCTTCTGGCTTGGGTGCTGTGGAGTTCACTCTTTGTAGTGGTTTTTTGTTTTATGATTTTTATATTTGTTTTCATAAGTGAGATTAGATTTCGTTCTTAATGTGCTACATTTATGTGAATTATTTATTGGTTTATAATATTTAATGTAATAACTAGTCAGCATTGAACCCTTTACATTCCAAATAGTTTATGGGCATTTGAAAAGCTTACTGCAACAGTTTATGCCTACAAGACCTTCATTCAGAGGTAGATTTTTTTTAGTGATGCTAAAAATATTTCCGTAATTATAGATATAATCTGATTTCTTTCTAAAATGTCAATTAAAATTTTCTTATAAGAAACCCAACATTTTAATTATTTATAAGTTAATAATTATATGTAGTAATCTTGATATTAAACAAACTTTACATAAACAATTGATATTATTTGTAAAAATAGGATAGTAATATTTCAGCTGAATGAAAAAGAAATGGATAACTTGTAACTGTGACATACACTATTATAATAGTCTGAATTTCCTATTTGTTTTTATTATAAAAGTTTGGGTATTTTATATTACTCCTGAACCTTCCTCTTACCCTTAAAAATACTGTTTGTTTAATGCCAAGGAAAACCCTGGCATGTTCTGGAATCCAGTAGTCTCTCCCTAGCCCTGACCTCCTTTCAGAGCAAAGTTGTTTTGTATTTTGAATGCAGTTTGCATCTTTTAAGTATTTTTATGGTTTATTTATTTATTTATTTTTTGGATTCCTTTTTCTATTGCACCTGGTTGTCCTTCTGTGGTTCCAGTGATTTCAATAGGAAAAAAAAAAAAAAGAAATCAGTTCTAAACTGATGGATACTGAACTCTCTGACATTTGATGTCCTGCTTAGAATCTTACTTTTCCCTTTATTTGCGATGATACTTACTCCTTAAACTTCAAACTCATAAAATGTTCTAGGGCATTACTTGGGAAGGACTGCCATGTATCCTGAACAAAGATTCATGTGGGGTTTTGTTGTTGTTGTTGTTGTTTTTTGTTTTTTGTTTTTTAATGAACCACATGATAGTAAGTCAGAGGTGCTTTTGTCTCTATCTCTAAACACTTGATAGTGTATTTGCTAAGACATCAGGACACTTTTATTTGTAATGAGAAGATAGTTGTCAACTCAGGAGTATTAGCAGTGATGCAACAGGACAGTCTAATTCGGGCTGCATCCAGAGCGTCTCAGCTACCTCAACAACACTGTATATAGATAGAGGCTGCTGTTCCTCTCTCAAAGTCGAGTGTCTGATCCAGGATCATGTGTTAATTCAGTGGTCACGCCTCTTAGTTTTCTTTAATCTTGAGCATTTCCTCAGCTGTTCTTGGGTTTCTTGACCACAATACTTTGAAGAGTATAAGCCAGTTTTGGTTTCTTTTTGGTTTTTTTTTTTTTTTTGAGATCCATCTGCCTCTACCTCCAGAGTGCTGGGATTAAAGGCGTGTGCTGTCACTGCCGCTGCCACCGCCGCCGCCACCGCCGCCGCCACCACCACCCAGTTTATAAGTGGGTTTTGGAAAAAGTCTGTCAATCTGAATTTGTTTCTTCGGGGTTAAAGTGTTGCTGTAGTATTTATCTCTTTGGCTAGAACATCCCAGCATGGTAATTCTGTCATTCTCTACATCCTATGAGAGGCACATGCTATCTCCCTGTACCAGTGTTGGCAGTGCGAAACCTTGATCAGTGTAAGATATTTGCTGAACTTCTTTACCGTACATTCAAGTTTTTCTAATTAATAGTTGGTAGGAGGGGGCTAGAGAGATGGCTCTGCAGTTAAGAGCAGTGACTGCTATTCCAGAGGACCCAAGTTTGGTTCACAGAACCACATTGGGCAGCTCACAGCCACCTGTAATTCCAGCTCCAGGGAATTCAACACCCTCTTCTGGACGCATTGATGCTCACACATACATCCACATACTCTCCCCAGTCTTAGTTAGGTTTACTATTGCTGTGATGAGACACCATGACCAACAGCAACTTGGGGAAGAAAGGGTTTATTTGGCTTACATTTCAGCGTTGCTGTTCATCACAAAGGAAGTCAGGACGGGAACTCCAACAGGGCAGGATCCTGGAGGCAGGAGCTGATGCAGAAGCCATGAAGTGTTGCTGCTCAGTGGTTTGTTGGTCAGCCTGCTTTCTTATAGAACCCAGGACCACCAGCCCAGGGGTCCACCACTCACAATGGACTGGGTGGGTCCTCTTCCATCAATCACTAATTAAGAAAATGCCCTACAGGCTTGCCTACAGCCCAGTCTTCTGAAGGCATGTTCTCCGTTGAGGTTCCCTCATCACATGATTATAGCTTGTGTCGAGTTGACATGAAACTAGCCAGCACAATTAATAAAAGTAAAATACAATAAATTTATAGTAGATACATTAAGTGTAGGAGCCCATAGAAATTTCCTTGTGAGATCTGAGTTTGCCTGACACAGCAGAGCTGCATAAGGGGATGATTTGACCATGGGCGAGGTTGCCAGGTGGTTGGAAGGATCTGCACTTGGCTGTGCCTGGGTGGAGGTCTTTTGCTCCACCCCTTGGCATTCCTTTAAAAGCTCTTTAGCAGAGATAGTCAGGGCCCGATGGATGAGGATCCAGGCTCTCCCGAGGCTATCCTGTGTTTCTGTCTGTCTCTCTCAAGCTATATTTCTATCTAATATTTCCTGCTGCTTCTGCTCAAGAGTACCCTGGGGAAAGTGGGGGTGGGATGGCCCCCAACAGTCAAGAATAATAACTATCCTACTCCTCACCAACGTGAGTGTATATATGTGCGCGCGTGCGTGTGTGTGTGTGTGTGTGTGTGTGTGTGTGTGTGTATGTATGTATTTGACTTGATTCTCGTATAGATCTTTGCTTTTCCTTCTCAGTCCCCTTTGTTGCTTTCTGTGTTATACTTTAGAATTATTCAACAAGGTTCCTTTTTCTCCTGTCTTATGAGTTACTTTGCGTCATAGCTATTTGAATGATAACTCTGCTACCTGAGCCCGGATCAGCTTTAACTCATTTTTGTGACCCTCAGGCCTCTCATAATTGTAGATGTGTGGGAATGCTAAACAGGTGTTTGAGTGAAAAAAACCCTGTGCACAGCTCTATTAGTTATGCCAGGTTTTACACTGTAAGGAGAAGACTTTGAGTCTTGACTAAACGAATGATCAGATTTGTCCAATGCTGGATGAATATTCTTGTCCCATTAACTCTAACCTGTGCATTTATTTATTTTTGTCACATTTTATTCTCTGTGAAACAGGCACATTTTAGCTGATGGCTCTTATAACTGCTCTGAGCCATGTTTCAAGCACTCCATTGACCTCATTCTAGGTAGAGAGAGAGGAAGAGCATCAAAATGCATTGAGACTCAGTGAAGCATGGGAGACAGTTATTTCAATCAGTTCTGCCATGTGTGACATGATGGTGTTGGGCTGTTTAAAGGTGTTAGTGGCAGACTGTTGAGATTTGGAAGTGTAACTTGAACTGACAGATCAGCTAGTTCCAGGGTTGTCTAACCCCACATGACAGACTGAGTATTGGTCTACCTCCAGTCATTGGCAGTTGCTTAATCATAGCTGTGAAGAGTAGGGAGTGTTCCGTTTATCTTCAAGCCCAGGAGACTGTGGAACTCTGATGGGTCTCAATGTATTCTTTTTATTTCACTTACCATTAAAACAGAACAAAACCAAAATGAGAAAACTAACACTTCTTTTCTTTATCAACAGGAGTGAAACCTCGTTCAGGTTGGGCCATAGATCCTTTTGGACATTCACCCACAATGGCTTATCTTCTAAAACGTGCTGGATTTTCACACATGCTCATCCAGAGGGTCCATTATTCAGTGAAAAAACACTTCTCTTTGGAAAAAACGTTGGAATTTTTTTGGAGACAGAATTGGGGTATGTAGTATTTTGGAGACAGAATTGGGGTACATAGTGTTTGATGAAAGCCAATGATTCCACTTGACTGAGCTGTATGGTCACAGGGGTTCTGAACTTACACCAGCGTGGATGTCTTATTTATTGCTATGAAGAGACACCAAGACCAAGACAATTTATAAAAGAAAATGTTTGCTGGGACTCATGGTTCCAGAGGCTTAGAATTCATGATTATCATGGTGTGGGGCATGACATCAGGTAGGCTGACATGGTCCTGGAGCAGTAGCTGAGAACTTCTATCTTGAGACATAATCACAAAACAGAGAGCCCACTGGAATGGTGTCGGCTTTTGAAACCTCAATTTCACACCTCAGGACAAACTTCTTCCAACACTACCACACCTCTTCTAATAAGGCCACACCTCCTAATCCTTCCCAGAAAGTTCCACCCACTGGACCAAGTATTCAAATGTATGAGCCTATGAGGACACTCTCATTCAGAGCACCATACCACAGTGGATGTTATTTACAGTGCAGTGCAAGATCATCAGACTGCTTAAAGGTAGTTTTTGTTATAGGACAATGACTTTCCATTGATTTGTGTCAAGATTCTTATAAACATTGATGTCAATTCATGTTTGGAAAATTATGAAGTTGTATGACCAACAGAAGCAAATATGGTCTCGTGGGGAAAGCACTGTGTTCTCAGAAAGTCTAGCGGGCCTTAGAAGTTGCACGTCTCCACCCAGCTAGTGTTCCTTCCTTCTCTCTTTTCTTTGTGTCTTATAAGAAGTACTCTTGAACAGACCTTGATCGTATCCTCCCAGGGAGTCCTCACCCTTCCTGTTTGCAGACAAATGGAAGCAAATTTTACCCAGCTTTTTTCTGGAGGAGACCGGGTTTAGGCCTCATGGAAGTTCTTTGCCTCTAGCAACCCCCACTGAATAATAACATCTTAATTTGTATGTTATTTATTACTTTTTTATTTTTGAGATTATAATACAATTGAAACATTTCTCCCTTCCCCTTCCACCTTTCAGACCCTTCCAAATACCCTGCTTGTTCTCTTTCAAATTAATGTTCTCTTTTTTCATTAATTGTTATAGCATACATATATTAATATACATATATTTTCTAAATATAACTTGCACAATCTGTACAATATTACTTGTATGCGTGTTTTCAGGGCTGACCACTTGGTATTGAATAACCAATTTGTGTGCTTTTCCTTGGGAAGACTATTTCTCCCGCTCTCAGTATTTCTTAGTTGTGTGTAGCTCCTTGTATCGGGTTTTAAGGCCTCTTGGTCTTTTCCCCATCCACTTTTGCACATCTACTGGTGTCCTCCTTGCTCAGATCACCTTTGGGCAGGGTGCTTAGACGCTATGGGAGTAGCTTTTGACATTAGTCGGAGGCACACTCTCACAGCAAACTCTCTGCTCTTCTGACTCCTCCACTCTTTACCCTTCTTCCACAATAATCCCTGAGCCTTAGCTGCAGGAGTGTTTCATAGCTGTTTCCAAAGAGAGTAGGCCCCACAACTCTGCATGTTAATTGGTTGTAGTTTTCTGTACTAATCTCTGTAGCAAAGTGAAGTTTTCTTAATGAGGAGCGAAGACTAAACCTACCTGTGAGTGTAAGGACTAATGTTTAGATTGTTGTTAGGAGGTGTTAGGAGTTATGCTGCTTTAGTAAAGTAGTGGATATAGATTCTCCTCCGATAACCATGATTTCACTATACCGAGTAGTTAGCTAGTTTTCTAGTACCAGACCTGGTTTCCCTCTTCTGAGTGGGACTTCAGTCCAATTAGAGAGCCGTTGGCTGTAAGGTCTGTGTGCCACTACTGGACCTTTAGGGTTGTTGTACCGTGCCGGTCATTGGTGTCATTTGTAGACATCCTAGCTGGGTGGGACTGCGTTGCCTCCCTCCTTTGGAAGCTTGTATGGCACTTCTGGTGCTGTTGAAAGCTAGTCCTCAGGGAGGGTTCTTTCAGGTCAGTTCCAGCATAGGGAGCTCTGGCCTTGCTTTTGAAGGACATGGGTCTTCTGTGATAGGGACTTACCTTCTGCCTCTGGGGACAATCCAGGGCACTAATATAGGCCTGTATATTTTTTCGGAGTCTCATGGACAGCCCTGGCCGACAACTCCAAAGAGGGCTTTTCCTGTTGTGTATTGGGGTTTTTTTGTTAGGGGGTCTTTGGCTCTTGGAGGGTTGGCACTGTTAGCCTCAGTGAGATAAGTTCACTAAAATTATTTACATATATTTATACACAAGATCACATATATTACAGGGTTGTTTTTTTTTTTTTTTTTAAGGTAGTTAATGGTATGATGTGAATCCATCTGGCCGTGGACTTTTTACCTGGAAGCCTGTTTCTGTTTGCTCTTTTATTGGGTCTGTTTATGTTAACTTCTTGGTTTAAGTTTGGTGGTTTCACTAACCATAGAAAAAGCATCCATTTCTCTTAGGTTTTCCAGCTTAATAGAGTTCAGGTCTTCAGGATATTCCCATATAATATTGTGAGTTTCGTTGGTGTCTATTAAAATGTTTCCGTGTTCATTTCTGACTGTTAACTTGGACCGTCTCTTTCTTTTGGTTAGTTGGACCAAGGGTTTGTCAATCTTGTTTATGGATCAGCTGAGATTTGTTGATTCTCTGTTTTCTTTCTTTCTGTGTTGCAGATTTCTCCTCTGATTTTGATTATTTCTTGCTATCGACTAGATTTGGATTTGATTTGTTCATGCTTTTCCATCTTTTTGAGTACTGTCATTAAGCTGTTTATTTGTGCTTCTCCTGATTTTTTTTCTTTTTTGGCTTTTTGAGACAGGATTTATCTATGTAGTTTGGAGCCTGTCCTGGAACTTGTTCTGTAGACGGGGTTGGCTTCAAACTCACAGAGATCCTCCTTCCTCTGCTTCCTGAGTACTGGGATTAAAGGTGTGTAGCTGAAGTTTTTTTGGTCCTGTCTGGTCCACAGTCAGGACAAATCTCTCTTACCTGCCAGTCCCACAGCCGCTCAGACCCAAGTAAACTCATAGAGACTTATATTACTTACAAACTGTATGGCCATGGCAGACTTTTTGCTATCTAGTTCTTCTATCTTAAATTAACCCATTTCTATAAATCTATACCTTGTTATGTGGCTCGTGGCTTACCGGTATCTTTACATTTTACTTCTCATGGCGGTGGTGGCTGGCAGCATCTCCTTACTCAGCCCTCTTGTTCCCAGAATTCTCCTCTCTCTTTGTCCTGCCTATAATTCCTGCCTGGCTACTAGCCAATCAACACTTTTTTTATTAACCAATCAGAACAACACATTCACAGCATACAGATATCCACAGCAAAGGTGTGCATCATCACCTCCCACCGAGTTATTTTAAATCTTTCTCTCTCTCTCTCTCCTCTCTCTCTCTCTCTCTCTCTCTCTCTCTCTCTCTCTGTGTGTGTGTGTGTGTGTGTGTGTTAAAGAAATGGAAGCTTAGCTTCATGAAGACATTTGGGGAAGTTTGAACTTGGTCATGTGTAGTTCCTGAAGTTGGAGCTTCTGCCCCAGTACAGTGTGGCTCAGTCCGACTTCCATGCTGAGATATTGTTGTTGAGAGGCTGTGAGGAGGCCACTGACTACCTCACTCTTGGTTCCTGAGTAGTCTGTGCCCAAGTGTTTAGGAAAAGAAGTTGTTTCTACATCTAGAAAAAAAACTTCTCCATATGTGTTCCTGTGCTTCAAGGAACACAATTAGTTATGTTAGCTATCGTCCGTCTGTCCATCCGTACACCCCATCCACCCATCCACCCATCCACCCATCCATCCATCCATCCATCCATCCATCCATCCATCCATCGATCGATCTATCTATCTATCTGTAAAAACTCACTATGCAGGGAGGCCCAGAATTTGCAGGGTGTTACATTATGTGTGGTGTGACACCATACATCTTAATCTGAAAAACAAAGAATTAATTTGAAGAAGCTTTGCTTAAATAATTGGCATGTTTCAAGTTGCTTAGAATTATAAGTTGGCAAGAAATTATTGAGTAGTTTTATATGCTTATGACAGCTAGTACAGAATATAGAAAATATCCTGTATATAAGGAAATTATATTTTGATTAGTACAATATAGACACAACCAGATGCAGGATATTGAACTATGTAAAAGAAGCTGCCAATTGGTGGGTGTTAGGAAAGGTACATGGTCCGTGTCTTGATCAAAAGAAGAGCGTTGGAGGTTATTACCACCACTTTTGGGACTTGTGACCGGCTGTATCAAGCATCAGTGACCATTGTCTTTAGTGTCACACTTGGGGGTGTAGTTCACTGACGCAGGGCATAGCACAGAAACATAGATTTTTGAATAGTTTAAAGTTTTGCCAAGGAAGTGCTTAAAACTGGTTAGGACTTCTCTGATAGGCTTGAGAATGTGGCTTCTTGAAAGATGTTTTCAAATTATGTGGAGCTTGTATGTGTGTTTTATTCTTAATAAAGCAGTTATTTTCATTGTTAAAAATGTGTTGATTGCTTTGTCTTTATTAAAGAAGCAATACCCATTGTAGAAGCTGGAAGTACACACATACATAAAAGGAGAGGGCTGTTAAAGCGCAGCATCACACTCACAAATCTCTAGTCCACCTGGAGGTCTGTTTCTGACTGTTCAGGGCAGTAGTCTCATGCTGACATCGAGGTCTTAACTAAAGCACCATCCTCTATCTGTAGCTCTCCTTAAATTTCCATACTCTTTTGGTTTGCTTTGATTTTTGAATTGGAAATTCCCCTTTCTTGTGTACCTTTTGTGATGGAAAATGCCACTGACTCACTCCTGGGGACCAGCAGGAGACACTCCATGAACTTTGCAGTGTTCTGTATCTCTCCTGCTGTCGGGAGCTGGCCTTTGTCCAGGGCTCCCTCCTCCTCGCCCACCCTTTCTTCTTTGTTTCTTGAGCTCTCCTCTTATTCCTTTTCTCACCTAGCCTCTCTGGCTGATGCAGCTGTCACAGTGTGTCCCTAGGAACAGATGTAGCAGAAGCTGGCAGCCCTGGGTAGACAAGGTCATGACTTTGCATGAGCCAGCTGTAACTCTGACTTTTGCTCAGGTTGTATCCTCCAGGTCAGCAGCTGCTGGTTCATCAGGGACTTTTCTGTTTCAGTTCTGGTCGGTAGAAGAGGTGAATGAGGGTGAGCTACAGAACTTCCTTCAGCTGTGGCTGCGAAATGCTTCTGGGGTATGAAAATGGCTGCTGATTGAGGGCACAGCTTGTGTTACCTAGATTTGTATAAAGTAATGGCATTTGAACAGTTCTGGGGAGAAACAATTTGGTGAACAGAACTATGTTGACTTTTTATTTTAGATCTTGGATCTGTCACAGACATTTTGTGCCACATGATGCCCTTCTACAGCTATGATATCCCTCACACTTGTGGACCTGACCCTAAAATATGCTGCCAGTTTGATTTTAAACGACTTCCTGGAGGCAGATATGGTTGTCCCTGGGGAGTCCCACCAGAAGCAATATCTCCTGGAAATGTGCAAAGCAGGTATAAAAATACGTGTTTTGTAAGACACGAAGAACACTGTGGCTACTCTGAGTTGTTGAAGGATCGAAAAAGTGGGTGTTGGCAGCCAACATTATCCTCACTCAAAGTTATTCATTCAAACCAGATCTAAAGCAACTTCGAAATGGCAGCACCTTGACCGTGCCTTTAGGTGTTATAATTTAATGGCAAGTGAACAGTGGTAGATCAATATACAATGGCTAACCTATAATATGCTGTTATTACCATCTCCTTTATACTCATTATAAAAGCTTTCTACTGTGTTTGATTGATTTCATATACTTCTGTTGATAATAAGACTTTTGGTCCCCATTGTACAAATTGGTAAGAAAAGCAGAGCAACTGCAGAAACACATTTATTGAAATGGAGCACATGAAGAGTATAATTATCTCTTACCTTAATAACAATTTCAGTAATGGTGACTATGCACAGCTCCGATGAATACACATCTTTGCATCTTTCTGATGTTTTTGACTTATAGAAGACTTTAATTAGAATGATTTATATTTAAATAACACGTGAATAAAAGTCATAAGGATGGACCAATTCTTCAGAAAACAATGCACCAGTGAAGGAAACTTCTCATTTCAAGTTACCTATAGTTTCTCACCTGCGCCTTATAAAGTTCAGTTCTCACATTTAAGATGAGAGGTGTATAATATGTTAGTACATTATGTGTATATATTTCTTATATATGTACATATACATGTATCAGAAATAGAGGTTATGAATTTGAGAGAGAGCCAGGGGGACGTTACATGGGAATAACTGAGTAACTTTTTAAATAAACTGATGTGGTAGTACATACACCAGGTGGGAGTTCTGTTTATATGTGCTTAATCTCATAAATAAATTAGGACTTATGTAGTATCATATCTATATATTTGAAAATTACTTTTAAAAATGTGTAGTTTAGTAAGGTGGCAGTTACAGGGTTTCCTATATATTTAGGATAAACACACACAGATCATTCATACACATACGTATTCACATACACACATGAACAGATCAACAATTAAAGAAATAGAAGCCATGAATTTAAGAGAGAGCAAGGGGGAGGTTGTATGGGAAAGGTTAGAGGGAGGAAAATGAAGGGGGAAATAGTATAATTATATTTTAATTTCAAAAATTGAAAGAATATTTTTAAAATATTTGAGAGGAAGAAAGTGATACTGGGTCATTTTACCTTGATGGAGTCCTTGTCATAAGGGACATATGCCAGTGTGAGCATACATCATTGTAACGGGTCTGGGGCAGCCTTCTTGAGTCTGTGAAGCTCTGTTTTGTCAGATTCTCACTTCACAGTGGTTGTGATACTGACCAGGCCTAGGGTACCTCTAGGAGAGGTTGGTCAGGCCTTTGAGAATGAGCTTGTGCTGTATTTTGTTGTTAGCTGTTTTTTTCTTTTGGGGGGCCACCACCCAGCTCCCAAATAAATCACACGAAGTCTCATTCTTAATTATAAATGTCTGGCCTTAGCTTGGCTTGATTCTAGCCAGCTTTCCTTAACTTTAAATTATCTCATTTACCTTTTACCTCTGGGCTTTTACCTTTCTCTATTTTTGTATACCTTTCTTTGTTTCTTAGGCAGTAGCTTGCTGTGTACCTGGGTGGCTGGCCCCTGATGTCCTCCTCCTTCTCTGGCTACTTCTTTCCAAGATTTCTCCTTCTATTCATTCTTTCTGCCTGCCAGCCCTGCCCATTCTTTCTCCTGCCTCACTATTGGCCATTCAGCTCTTTATTAGACCATCAGGTGTTTTAGACAAGCACAGTAACACAACTTCACAGAGTTAAACAAATGCAACATAAACAAGAGTAACACACCTTAAAATAATATTTCCCAACAGTGTTTACCAGAGGCTGTAGTGGAAAGAGAAGACTGGTGATGAGTGATGCCGACCTGTCCATGTAGCAAGCGGTTCTATGTACAGGTGCTCCCAGTGTCTCAGGCTAGCCAGATACTTCAGTTGGGGAGTTCAGTCCCCTTTGGTCTCTTGGTGCCGCTGAAGGTGCCTGTTGGAGGAGGTGTATTATTAGGGACAAAACACATTTTGTGTAATTGTATTGCTGTGTAACCTTTCACAGATTGTCCCTCAAAAATATGCCTACTTCTGAGTTCCAGTGATTCTCAAGTTACTTCCAGGCTCCTCAGGGGATGTGGGAGAATGATTTATGTAATACTTGTGTAGAGTTTTAAAAACTTTCTGAAATATGAACTCTGCTGGTTACTTAATATCCACATACCATCTTTTTTTTTTAAACTTGGTCGTAAGAAGAAATCAAACATAGGCATGCCCGCTAACTTAGTGACATCTTTCCCTCTAGTCAATTAGCTAAAGAAAACTAGACTTAATTGTAATAGACAGGTGCCATCTTTTGATAGTTTTGGTTCATTGCCTTCCTCCAATTTGCAAAAGAGGAAATAGCATCCACTAATTTAATTTTTGACCTATCATTGTATTTTAGATTGCCTGTTTTCATTGAATATCAGATAATCTTAGAGTTATGGAAATAGTTGACATTTGTTAGCATGGAGTAAGTCATGAGCAAATAGTAGCTACAAGCCTTCAAATGTGGTGCTGGCCAGTTAGTTGCTTAGTCATCCATCCATCTCTTGAGTGTCTTCTACGTGCTTCGAGGGATAAAGTAGTAGCTGGTTCTTCTCAACTGGGCTTACAGGTTATGAAGGATGTCAAAGATAAAGGCATGCCAATGTTCATACTGTCTTTTCTCTCTGTTATAAGCCATGCATATTTAAGCTTTGCTTCATCTATCAGTCAGCCCCCCCCCCTTTTTAATTATGGCTGCCTCAGTAATGTAGTTGAGTGCTCACCCACAGTACATGTTTCATCTATTATTATATTTTCTTTTTATTTCTTTTTTCTAGAGAGGAATTTCTGTTTATACGTGGTTAATATCATTGTTCATGTACATTTGAATTTATAAGTAATAATCTAAGAGTATTTTTAGGGAATGTGAAATGTTACGGACTTGGTAACAAAGATTAAATATCTCATCAAATGTTAATCTCAGAAAACTAAGAATTATCTATTATATGTGATCACTATGGTTATATTTTACTTATCAAGCTACTAAATTATTGCTAAAATTTTATTTGCAAAGCAGTTTCAGAGACTATAAATTTCAGAAAGTCCATATGGGATTCTAAGTTTAATTAAATGTTATTTTTCATAAGTTACTTCTTACTGATGTTCTTTGAGGTACCTTCATAAGTTTTATATTGGGAATTGGAATTTACTTTTGGATAATCTTTAAAGTGAAAATTGGAATACTCGGCAAAAAAAAATCATGCTTATCATTTAAACACTAGTTTCCTGAGCTTTGACTTTCTGCACACTGGATGACTCTGGGGTCATGTGCTTATTTAATTTCATTTCATGAGCCTATCATCCTGTTTTCTCAATGGTGCCCCAACTCAGCGCCCCCCAAAGGTGTGTCTCCAGAATACTGAATCTGAAGTGTGAAAACTGCTGACATCAGCACGTCTTGTTTGACTGGCTTTGGGAGTCACGGTTCGAAGCCCCCGAGGGTAGAAACTAGAATGGCTAATTCAGCTGCCAAGCATGAGCTCTTGATCAAAAGGGCAGCCGACAGTGATGGGCTATTGAGGGCAGGTGTGCAGGGAGTGGGTGTTCCTTTGGAAAAGAAAACATAAAATTCCGTAAAATATTATGGGTTATGATTTATACCTTTTAATCGCTTTCAAAGTTTGCTTTCTTCTGTTTTACCAGACTATTAAATTTTTTTTTATTAAGTTTGAGAGTGGAATATTAAAGTAGAACAAAGCTCAGTACTGATACATAGTTGAGAAACCTGATGTCTTCCTATACGAGACTGCGGGCTGTCTGGTGTCTAATGCTGTGGCAAGGAAGGGGCTTGATTCCAGGATGATGTCAGTATCTCAGTTCGCTGTGATTTCTCAAAGGAACATCTATTGGAAAACTGTGTGGTTTCCCTACAATAAGAATTTGTGGCCATTTAAAATAGACATTAAGTGATGGGGAAAGTCTGTCTTATAAATCTCACTTTATCTAATTTTTTAAAATCAATGATGTTTTTTCATATAATACATGTTTGAGTTCCTAAGTTGCCTTTTTACTGAGCTACAGTGTCAGCTTTTTCCTGGTATTATTTTTCACATTTTCCCCTTTTCTTTCACAGGGCTCAAATGCTACTAGATCAGTACCGGAAAAAGTCCAAACTTTTCCGAACTAAAGTTCTCCTGGCTCCTCTAGGAGATGACTTCCGGTATAGTGAATACACAGAGTGGGATCTGCAGTATAGAAATTATGAGCAACTCTTTAATTACATGAATTCTCAGCCCCAACTTAAAGTGAAGGTAATGAGAGGGTCTTGATGATGTCTTTGAAGTGGAACCTCCATCCTTAAATGAGGCCCCAGGATCTCTGTCCTACATCCCTGGAACTTGCCCTTACCCACAGATACAAATTTACCATATCCTGTGATTCTATTTGCAGAAGTCATCCTTTCTCCCCACGTGAGGACATCTAGTGTTTGGGGGGTTAGAGAGGGTTTACTTTCATGTGATTTAAAAAAAAATGTGTACCTACTAAGTCATGGTCTCTCTTTTGGGGATGTCCGCTTTATTTACAGCATGGAAAGCTTATTGTTTTCTTCTGGTAGTTGCTTCCTGTGATTTAGTGGTGTGACCAGCTGTTAGGAGTGAGCTGTCATGAGTTTTACAAGTATCTTGTGTTCAGAGAATACACTTGGATTTTTCCTAAGTGAGAAGATCTTCAAAATAATCATTTGCTTGTGATTTTTACTGTTTTTTTTTTTAACTTGTAGACAATTTAAAATATTCTGGAAAGAGCAGAGGTAGCTGCCTTTTCTTTAGTGCTATAGCTCAGTCCCAACACTCATCAACTCATGGCCACTCTTGTTTCCAATGTGTCCTCCGGCATCCCTTGGGAGCAAATCTCAGGTGCCATGTTTCATCTGTAACATTTTTAGAGTGTTATCTCTAAATGATAAGAATTCTGTTTAAAGCTGTAATCATAGTTTTATTATCATACCAGAAATTAGAAATTATTTAGTAACATGAATCTGGATAGGCTGGAATTTTCTCAGTCTTTACTTAAGATAAGTTTCAATTTGAACAGATACTACATGTGGTCAGCAAAGTCTTGTTTCAAATGCATTTTAGAAACCATATGTAAGGAAGTTCAATGTGTTTGTTATAGTTATATATCCACCCACAGCACAGTAGATCTGTGGGAGGAAGTGCTGTCTCTATGTAGAGAGTTTTAAGAATTCATAATCGATCATAGTTTATGTGGCAAGAATTAAGTAAATTTCTATAATACCATGTAGATGATTTTTTTTTAATGTGCATTAGTGTTCGGCCTGCATGTATGTCTATGGGAGGGTGTCAGGTCTCCTGGAAGTGGAGTCACAAAGAGTCGTGAGTTGCCATGTGAGTACTGGGGATTGAACCTGGATCCTCTAGAAGAGCAGCCAGTGCTCTTAAACACAGAGCCAGCTCTTCAGCCCTCAAATAAATTAAAAAAAAAAAACTATCCCAAACATTTAACAATTATTTTTGCAAGGGTATGATGTTGAACAAAGGAAATGTATTTAAGTAAGTCTGTATCCTCAAAAGTGAGGCTGTACATAATCAGAGAAGGGTGTGTGAAGATATCTTACTTTTAATTGCATCATTTTTGTTTTTGTTTGCTTGTTTGTTTATTTTGTATGCATGAGTGTAGAGGCAAGAGGTCCACATCGAGTACCTTCCCTGATCACTCCTCACCTTATTATTTGAGGCAGAGTCTCTCACTTAACCCGGAATTTATGTATATGGCAACTGCCTGACCAGTGAGCTCCAGTGATCGACCTGTCTTACCTCCCTAGTGCTGGTATATAGGTGCATGCTACTGTGGATGGCTTTCTTATGTGTGTGCTGGCGACCTGGACTCAGGTCCTTATGCTCTGTGGCAAGCGTTTTCTTTATCCACTGAGCATCTCCCCAGCCCTCTAAATGTATCTTATTCGGGAACGATTTCTAGTCTAGTTTCCTACTTGACCCTAAAGAGTTAGGTCATAATTTTATTATTTTCCCTTTTCTTGTATGCTCATTAAAACAAGTTTAAGAATAATTTAATGAAATATCATATACAGAAAATTGTATAAACTAAGTATGCAGAGAATTTTTTTTTTTTTAAGCTTAAAAGACTCCTTTGTAAGTGTCACCCATCATCAAGCTTAGGACTCACACCCAAAAGCAGCTTCTCGGGGCTCCTCCCACCTAGCACCAGCTGCTGCGGAAACACCCTGAGTTCTCACTCCCATCCCTTGTTCTTGAGTTTCTGAGGACGGGAATCACAAGGTTCTGCCTGTTCTCTTTTAGATGATGTTTGAGTCTCAACCACCCTCCTCATTCCTTTTAAAGAAGTTACTTCTTTTATTTTTCAAGATTATAATCACATCATTCCTCCTTCCTTTTTCTCCCTTCAGACCCTCCTATATACTCACCCTTGCTTTTTCAGATTCATGACCCCTTTTTTAAATTAATTGTTGGTATATAAATATATGTTTATGTATACATATATCTCCTTAAATGTAACCTGCTCAGTCTGTATGATGTTGCTTGTATATATGTTTCCAGGGCTGCCCATTTGCTATGGCAGGTATTGACCATAGGTATTGGAAGACTCTTTGGCTCCTCTCAGCATTTCTCAGCTGCCTGTCATTCTTTGTGTAGGGTCTTTCCCCATCCACTTTGTGTGTCTTCTTGTCCTTGTTCAGCTCATGTGCAAGCAGTCATGTTGATGAGACTTCGTATTACCAGAATTGGTTTTTCTAGCATTTTTATTCTTTTGAAAATTGTTTTTATTTTATGTGTATGGTTGTTACATATATGTCTATGTACTACACAAATGAAGTGCTCCAGGAGGCCAGAAGAGGGTGTCAGATCCCCTGGAACTGGAGTTACAGAAGGTTGTGGGCTGCCATGTCTGCGCTGGGAACCCAGGTCCTCTAGAAGGGCAGCCAGCGTTCTAACCATTGAGCCATCTCTCCAAACCCCACCTCCTATTTGCATCCTTCTAATAGATGTGTTAGGTGTTTTGTCTGTGTGGCAGATGCCAAAGAGAAACATCTTAAACATGGGGAGGATTTCTCATGGCTCACAGTTCCAGACGTCTTGGCTCCTTGTCTCTGTTTCTGGTCTTATGAGGCAACTACACATCGTGGTTCGAGGGCAGAGTAGAGGGATGCTGAGGGTCCCAGTTCTGCCTTGAAGAGCACACCCCGTGAGCTGCTTCCTCTACATAGGTCCTAAGAGTCCGTCACCTGCTACTGTGCCACCAAATAACCCAGTGTTCAAGCTGAACCTTTGGGGAACTCCAGAGCCAAGCCATAGTAATGTTGTTTAGTTTTCCTTTCCCTGGACACAAGTCAGGTGCTGTCTTGTCTTCTTTCCTTTTAGTGTGTGTTTATTGCACTCTATAATTGATTTCTCTGTGGCGTTTTCATACCTATATGTCGGGTATTGTGTTCATGTTATCCGTACTAATCCCTGCTTCTTCCTCAGGAGAGTCTCTTTCTACTC
This sequence comes from Peromyscus aztecus, assembly GCA_902168405.1. NCBI lineage: Eukaryota > Metazoa > Chordata > Mammalia > Rodentia > Cricetidae > Peromyscus > Peromyscus aztecus. The sequence goes on along the minus strand of CABHPQ010002406.1, from coordinate 44,052 downwards.
CTTGATAACCCCCTTTCTATTTTTATTTTTCCTTTCAGAGTCCACACAGGGAGAAAACGTTATAGTTGTTTTTCTGACTTTCTGAGTCGGAATGATTTCATTTATCAGGATGATCCCCTGGTCCACCCATTTGACTGTGTCCAGTATGGTTGTTGATGATGTCGATCCTCCTCTTCCTCCTCCTCCTTTTTCATGGCTGAGTAATAATCTATTGTGTGTATGTGCCACATACCCTTTTCCATTCATCCGGTTGTAGACATCTAGACAGAATCCATAATCTGGCTGTTGTAAATGGTACTGCAATAAACATGGGCATACAGGTATCTGGATTGTGCACTGCCTTATTCCTCCAGCCTAAACTTAGTGCGTTTCATAGTTAGAGCCACAGTCATATCTGAAATAGAGTGCAGTGAACGGTGTGAGGCTGGGATCAAGATAGAGTTTTGCCTATGACAGTGGTTCTCAGCCTCCTAATGCTGTGACCCTTTAGTACAGTTCCTCATGTTATGGTGACCCTCAACCATAAAATTATTTTGTTGCTACTTCATAACTGTAATTTTGCTACTGTTATGAATCTAATGTAAATATCTGTGTTTTCTGATGGTCTTAGGTGACCCCCTGTAGCAGGGTCATTCAGCCCCAAAAGGGATTGTGACTCACAGACTGAGAACCATTGGCCTGTGAGGATACGCAGGGCATAGTCTTTTGTAGTTCTATGTATGTATATTTAACCTTTTAATTTTTGCAAAACAAACAAAAGACCTGCCCAAAACTTTGATCTCTTGTTAGAATTGTATCGCATCTGTGGTTCTGGATGAATGCAGTCAACTTTTTGAAATCATGAATTTGATATATTCTATGTATAAAATGCCATTGGGCTTTGTAGTTTAACATGATATCTAGTTAACCTTGTAATAAATCTGTTTGTTGACTTTAGTTGTGTGTGGATGTTAGCTGCTTGCTGTCGCGTTTGTTGGGACCCCTTCTTCAGATTGATACCCTCCTCTAGCTGTTCCTCATTTTCATTGTTTCTCACGTTTTTTTCTTGACTGGCTGCTGAGGTCTTTCAGTTGTCTTTCTTGTGGGTCCTCTGCTAGGTCTTCGTGTCTCATGCAGTGAGTGGACAAGGGCCCCTGTGGAGTGTGGTGGATACCCAGCCCTCCCCATGTGCTGCATCTTCCAGTGTCCTTGTTCGGTCTCAGTCTGTTTCTTCAACCTTGGCGGGTCTTGTCATTCCCGCTGCTTACTTCCGCTCAGTTCAGGGGCGGGCCACTTTGTGAATGGCGTGTTGTTCTGAAAGCCCGTCCATCCTCTCACAGGAACAGAGGCCAGGAGAAGTATGGTGTGTGAGATGCCTTATGGCTAAAAATGTTTCCAGATTTCTAGAGCATTTTACACTTTTCAGATTTTTACTACTGTCCTGTCTAAGAGTAGTTCACCTGAACTACTCTTTGAATTCTTCAACACTTTGAGCCTTTCTAGGTTTTTGGGTCCATAGACTTGTAGATCTAAGTAGTTCTTTAAACTGCTTAGGTAGGCACGTTTTCTCTTAGTTAAACGTGGGCTGTGGTACAAGGCAAAGGAGGAGTCATTGACCCCATCCACCCCCACGTTTCACTCCTGAGTGTCCCCGAGTCAGCGACACCATCCACCCCCACGTTTCACTCCTGAGTGTCCCCAGCATCCCCCCCTCCCCATGTTTCACTCAGGAATGTTTCAACCTGGAAACTCTTCCTAAATACTTACTGAGTTTTCCTTTCTGTGTAAGAAGTAATCACCTTAAGATATAAATGAGTAATTAAAACACAGCTCTTTTAAACTTTATTTCCTAGATTCAGTTTGGAACTTTATCTGATTATTTTGATGCACTGGAAAAAGCAGGGGCAAAGGAGAAGAAGGGTGGCCAGTCCCTGTTCCCTGTCGTGAGTGGAGACTTCTTCACTTACGCTGACCGGGATGATCATTATTGGAGTGGCTACTTCACATCCAGACCTTTCTACAAACGAATGGATCGAATCGTGGAATCTCGTTTAAGGTACTAGACCTTGGAAGAACTCCGTCTGTTTATTCTTTTACCTCACCATTTTTGTAAAATGGCAGGAGAGAGGCCTTGGCAGGTGGAAAGTCACTCACACCATGCAGACACGGGGAAAGTTTTATTAAGGGAGGAAGAAAGGGGGGAAGAAAGAGAAAACGGGCAGGGTCTGAGGAGAGGAGAAGAAAAAGAAAAGGAAAGAGAAGGAAGGGAGGTGGTGCACACGACCTCATGGCGAGAGAGGAAGGAAGAGAGATAGAAGGGGAGGGGCTTTCTCTTAGAGAGGATGACGTAAGGTGACATTGTCAGGGCACTGGGCGGGCCAGAGCCAGGTCTGAATGCTAACAACTGCAGCATTTTAATAGAGTTTTGCAAACATCCTTTATGTGGTGCTATATATTTAATGTAATTACAAAGCTTTAATACAGTCAGAATATGTCTCTACAGGGTAATCAAATTATCACACTTTTTTTGTTCTAAGGAAAAGCACTTTCTTAGATTGTGTTCTCTTCGATTTGTGTCCTGCATTTTTCTAATTAGCTTTCCTGTATTGCTTCTGTGTTGATAGTAGGTGGTCCGACCATGTGATCTGCAGGCAGGTGTGACCTAGCAGGCTGAACTGTTAGAGTCAAACAGGTGCATAGGACTTCTCAGCAGCTGCAAGTGGACCTCTGAGTGCACGCTCTAAAATGAGTGTATTTTCTGTGTGGGAGGACTTCAGAGGCTCCACGTCAGTTCTGATGCATTTGAAGTACCTTTCTGTGGATATGGTTTTTCTGCTTAGAAGAACAGGATTTGAAAGAGAGGAGAATTGATAGGACAAGCCAATGATTGAATAAGTCATCCGGTTCTGTGGTAATGCCAGTAGAAAAGAGCATGAGAAGCAGGCTCAGGTGGAGCTGCCAGTCACTGACAGAGAACTTTGCTTTCTGTGATGTCCACTGGGAGGGCCTGTTACACTTGAGCACTGGAAATGTGGCCAGCGTGCCTGAGAGCTGGAGTCTACACTTCATCCACGTGCCTCTAGCCACATATGGTCACGTGAGGAAACGGCTTTCTGAGAAACCACAGGCGAACGATCTGTGAAGTGAACTACCCTGAGATGCCTATGTCTTTCTTTCCCTTCACCTGTGACCCAGTTGGGAAATTTATTTTCATGATGGTCTTTAAAAAAAAAGAGAGATTTGTTTTTATTTTATGTATATGTGTGTTTTACTTACATGTATGTATATATGTGCATCATGTGTGTGCCTGATGCCTGCGGAAGCCAGAAAAAGGTATTAGATCTCCTGGAACTGGAGTTACAGATTGTTATGAGCTGCCTTGTGGGTGCTGGGAACTGGGAGCCGAACTCAGGTCCTCTTGGAAGAGCAGCTCGTGCTCCGAACCACCTACTGAACCGTCTCTCCAGCCCCTCCAAGCTGCGTCTTGCTATTAAAATCAAATTAAATCTTCCCCATCATCCTCTTCCATGTGTTAGTGTCTGTCAATACACTTTAGAAAGACATTTTTTAAAAATCATGAATTCCTTTAAGAAAATATCTCAGGTATGAAAGAAGAGTATTTACATTTATAATATATTTATTACATGCATTAAATTTACACTATTATAAAATAGTTTTCATATACTGAAAAAAATTCATAAAGTGATAACTGTTATTATAATTTTTTATGATAAAGTAGAATAAATGATAAATAGTATAAAGATTTATACTAATGAATTAGTGATTTTTAATTGTTATTTTCTGATGGCAGAGAGTTGTGAATATATTAGTGAATATAATAAATTTCACAAAGTGTTTAAGAAATATATTCAAGCCCAGTGGCTATAACTAAGAATTTATTTTTAAATTATGCTTTATGGCAAAGCAAAAAGTACACAGTAGTTTTGAATTTGAGTATATTAATTTATGTAAAAACAAGCTTATTGTCTGGCAGCAATATTCCATTCTCATTTGTAAAGTGTAGATAGAAATAGAGAGGTATAATGAAGAAAATAGATCTGATAGTTTGACATAGTGCTGTAGTGTTACTTAAAATGTTTGAGGCTCCCATTTAGTTCCTAGCATATATACACACAAGGGAAAAGAATCATTTCAGAATCTTTAGTAGAATATTTTGAGATAGCCCTGTAGTGCCATGGTTCTCAACCTTTGGGGGTCTCAACCCCCAAGGGGATTACTTATCAGTATTAGATAGTTACATTATGATTCATAAAAGTAGCAAAATTACAGTTATGAAGTAACAACAAAGTAATTTTATGATTGGGGTCACTACAATGTATTAAAGGGTCACAGCATTAGGAAGGTTGAGAAGTGCTGCTCTAGTGTGTTTACTGTTTTCCAAAGCAGGAATGTTTACCATGGATGCAAGTGGGTGTACATATGATTTGTTTAACTCTGACCTGCTCATCCCATGGCATGAGTCTGGAAAAGAAATTTGAAATGGTGGTTATTTTCTATCTTTTCAATATTTCTACAATTTAGATAGCTCATGACTTTTTACAAAAAAGCATTTCTAATATCTCCTTTTTCCTGAATATTGATATATTTTTAAGATGACTTCATCCATTCTCTCTAACACGTTTGCTATGCAGAATCTTCTTTGGCCTTTTGGTCCATGTTGCCTTTAAACACATTTTAAAAGAAACCCAGTGTGAAGCATAATGTTTCAAAACTATAAGCTCACATTCTTGTCCCAAAGCCATTCTAATCTTTAAAAGGTATGAAAAAGACAGACATAGTGCTTTGTGCCAGCACCCAAGAGGCCAAGGTAGGAGGATTTGCAGGAGTTGGAGACCAGTCTGGGCTACAGAGTAGAACCTGGTCTTGAAGAACAAAACAAAACTCTAAACAAAAAAGTTCACTACAACAACTGTCTTACTTGCTTTTCATGGTAGTTTGTCCTCATAGGCTCATAGATTTGAATGTTTGGTTCCCAGTTGGTGGAACTGTTTGGGAAGGATTAGTGGGTGTGGCCTGTAGCAGGAATCTTAGAGGTCTTATTAATAAAATCAAACCTGAAGCCAGGTATTGGGGTGAATGCTGGAAGATCAGAGAAGCAGAACAAGCCACAGCCACCTCACCTAGTCAGTTCCTCAGCTGATCCTGTTTACTCAGACTGGAAGCCTCTGAGTCCTTATCCAAATGGATCTCAGCTGAACTGCTTCTCAAAAGCCTGAAAAGCTTAACCAGCCAAAAGCTTCTAGTTTCTGGTCTTCACACCTTATATACCTTTCTGCTTTCTGACATCACTTCCTGGGATTAAAGGCGTGAGTCACCATGCCTGGCTATCTCCTGTGTGGCCTTGAACTCACAGAGATCCATGCCTCCAGAAGGCTAGGATTAAAGGTGTGAGTGTCACCATTTTCTAGCCTCTGTATCTAGTGGCTGTTCTGTTCTCTGACCTAAGTTTATTAGGGTGCACAATATTTTGGGGAACACAATGTCACCACAGTGGCCTTGTTGGAGGAGGTGTGTCCCTAGGGGATGGGCTTTGAGGTTCTAAAAGCTCACACCAGCCCCAGTCTCACTGTGCCTGCTTTCATGTTTCCCACTGCATTGTGTACAGTTGGACCTACCTTCTTACCAGTAGACTCTGGCTTCTTTCCAGGGCTACTGTAAACGCGGTAGTCATTGGTGATTGAGAACTTAAATACAGTAGACAGGTACTGTGTTGGTTTCATAGAAAATTTTATCATTGGTATCTTCTATGTAAAGAATTTGTGTTGAAATTGTATATTTCTTTTAAAACACTACATTTGAAAATCACCAGTGAGCCAGGCATGGTAGTGTATTTGTTAAATCCAGCACCAGTGGGGGTAGTGGTGGGCATAGGCAGAGACAGGTAAATGTCTGTGAGTCCAAGGCTATCCTGGTCTACATAGTAAGATCCTGTCTCAAATATCAAAGCAACAACAACAAAAGCATCAATGATTGTAAGCTAAAATGTTGGTTTCAGAAAATATATTAATGATTCTTTTATACACTTAGGACTGCTGAAATTCTTTACTATTTGGCCTTGAAGCAAGCTCAGAAGTACAAGATAAATAAGTTTCTCTCATCACCGCACTACACAATACTGACAGAAGCCAGAAGGAACTTAGGACTGTTTCAACACCACGATGCCATCACAGGAACCTCGAAAGACTGGGTGGTTGTGGATTATGGTACCAGGTAATGTAATTATAGAAACACAGCTTCAAGTAAAATCTTTTTGAACCATACAGTTGTGTACGTATGTGTGTGTCTAGAGATGAAGCTGCTAGTGTATCACATCACATACATAGTGTTGTTTGTTCTATATATTGCTATAACTGAACGTCACCAGTTTTCCAGAACTCTGTGGAAGCATCACGGTAGCCCTAGCTTCCAACTTCAGTCTCTAGACGTTAAGCATTGTCTTAAAGCCAATCCTGCTTTTTCCTAAGTATAGCTTGCCAGTCGGTTTATCTTCTTTATCAGGCAGCTCAATCCTGTTTTCTTTCATAGCAAGTTGTTCTTGGCTGCTTGAAATACTCTTAGAGGGACACTGATAGGAGAGAGCTGACAGGAGGCTAGCCAGGAAGGACTGGAGTAAGTCAGTTGTGTATGGGTGATGAAAGCAGCTGGAAGGGAGAACGGTGGCTGGGGCACAGAGGTAAAGGATCTCCCTCATGGAGGGTCTCTCAGGCAATTGAGGAAGCAGGGACTTAGTTATTTCTAAAGAACTTTTAGATTAAAGAATATAACTAAAGAATTAGAAGCTGTGTATACACTGGCTTGGAAAGGCTGAAATCGTTGTAACCAGTGCTTCCCAGCAGCAGAAAAGCTGACCTTAAGTGGTGGAGATCTCTGTCATCATGCCAGTTTGGATAACCAGACATAGGGATCTGCTCAGGGAGGGTTTTCCATTGGATAAGGCATCTTACCTATTGTCTCACTGTGTTTAGGCTGTTGTTTTCTCAAGATTTTCTTACCATCTCTTTATTGGGCAGGGAGGTAGAATCCAGTGGTAGAGAATTTGTCTACCATGCATGAGACCTTTTAGTTTAATCCTCTGTGCTAAGAAATACCCATAAAAGATGCTATACTTTGTAATATTTTAAAATCATCATATATATGCTGTGATGTTCTTATACATTTAAAACTTGAATTGTTGTCTAACTATTCCTGTAGGTGAAAAGTCTGTGGAGCACATCAAATCAATACTAAACAATTGGTTTGCCATCGACATTACCAAGTGCTAAAGTTTTTAGTTACAGTATTTTAACTAGTTTTCTAGAAACGAAGAGGAAACATATTTGTAAAGCTTCACTACTGACTTCAGTTCTTCAAAAACTGTCTAAGGTAGTGTCTTGACTAGCTCCTCAGTTTTCTCATGAGAAGCACGTTTTCCTGAACGTATTCTGTGCAGAGCTGACTGCTGCTGGAGTCAGTGCTTCTCTCATTGGAAGCAGCTGGAAAGCAAAGGGCGGTACCTGCTTGGCTTTGCTTGTTCTTGCCTCGGACTTCCTAAGGATTTCTGAGTCTTGGACACACAGGGCAGTGGAAGCCATGCTCCTGCTCTACCCACTTGCGTTATCCGGCTACTATAGCAAAGGTACCTGACCACAGTACATTGCATTTTCGTCCACTTTCTGTTTGGTGACCTTTGGAGGAGGCCAATACTAGGTACCCGATGTGGTTTCTGATACTTGCAGCTTAATAAACCAGGCCCGTACAGAACTGCTTGTTAGAGGGGGAGGAAAGACACAGTAATTTTCCAATTGTACTTGACATTTGTGAATTTACTCTGCCAGTACTTCACACTTCAACCGAAAAGTCGTAAACAATTATCAAGTCATTAGCGCAGACACTTTCAGGAAAGAGATTTCCAAACACATGTTGGAGAATTGGAGACAAAGAGGCAGCTAGTGCGCGCGCTGTCTTACACGTGCACTGTTGACTGCTGTTCATTCAGATGTTGGCAGGCATGTCCCTGGGAACAACTGTGCCAGTGAGGGACTGATGGCTGCTAAGAGCAATTCCAAGCAGGATTAATCCTGCCCTGTTTATTTTCATGTCATATTTAAAAGTCTGTAGATCACCCAGTGTGCCAACTCCGCAGTGCCGGAAGGATTCAGGTCCTTCCAACTTCTTCCTCTTTCCCCCAGGGCAAGTCTGAGAATCGTGGTCTCAGCAGTAGCCAAATAGTTGCCTATTTGTTATTTTTGGTTTTTTGAGACAAGGTTTCTCTCTGTAGTCCTGGCTACCCTAGAATTCGCTCTGGAGACCAGGTTGTTTAAGATGGAGAAAGAGAATGCCTCACGGTGTATTTGAGGGTGAATTTTAATCATGACATGGAAGCAAATGAAGTGGCCTTGGACAGTGCGATGGATATTTAACTTCACATGTTGCTAATGTGGCTGATGGAGAAGGGAAGAAGTCAGTTCCGTAGAGATTGAGAAATCTTTCAATCTCCCCTATGTCGTAATTATAGTAGCAAGAGAAAGCTGAATGAAAGGTGACCCTTGGAGTCCAAGTGGACAGAAGAAACTGTTGATGGACAGACATGGTGCCAGCTGTTTAAACAACAGCCATGCCCATGAACAGAAAGACTATGACCCCCGAGTGGGTGTTCTCAGAACCCTGTTCTGTGTTAATAGGATGAGTTCACGTGAGGATGTTAGAGACACTGAGAAATCTCCCATTGACGAGAGGTTTACAATTTTGTACCGCCCTGTGTTTCCTGAACTTATTTACTGTGCTTCATCTGGCTCTGTTTTAGACAAAGCAGCTTCGGTATATCATGAGGAGCTGTTTGGGGAATGTTCAACTCTACTTCAGTGCTGGCCTCATTAGGACACCTTGTGTGCATGGGATAGATGCAAACATCAATGGTGTCTTTAACTCATTTTAATTAGGACTTTTTAATATGCTATGATCTGTGTTCAGCTTAAGCTATTGTCGAACATGGCTCTTGTTCTACAGGTTTAGCTGTCTGATAAAGATACTGTGCAGCTAATAGAAACAAGTGTGCATTGAAGGAATTATTTCTTTAACTAGATGACCTTCAGTTATCTGGTCTTTAGTCTGGTGAGAACACTTACTACTAAGGGCAGACATGTGGCCATGCCGAGAAATTTATCTGGATAATGGTACGAATAAGATTTTGCTATTAATGTTATAGATTTACTATGTAAGTCTATTTAATTAATAATATCAGTCATGTACACTTAAGTATTGGTGTAAATACTAAGGCCACTCCACATAGTTAAAAGAAGATTTATTTAGTGGGTAACTTACAAATAAAGGGGTAAGTAGGTGGCGGGTTCTGGAAAAGACGCAGCGCAGTCCGGCGGTGTTCTCTGGAGAACTCTCCTCGGTCTACCTCTTGCGTCCAGGTCCAGGAAACAAGAGAGCGCCGCACGTCCCGATCTCAGGTCTTCAGGCCCTCCCTTGGCCCCGCCTTGTAGGCGTGATAGTTACGGAAGCCTTATTGGGGATTGGAACTTCCAGACCAAAGCTGGAATGGCTACCCACTACACTTAAGGTTTCATGTTCTGCCAAAAGAAGTCTTTTTTTTTTTCTAATTGACTTAGAGATTTTTGTTTGTTTTGAGACAAAGTCTCTATAGTTCAGGCTTGAGCTCACTCTGTATTCCTGGCTGGTATCAAATTTGTGGTGATCGTACTGGTTCAGCCTCCTGCATGCTGAGACTATACCCATGCCCAAGGTCTTTTATATATTTTTGCTGCTTCTGCAAAATGCTAGCAAACATGCTAGTTCATTCTAGAATCTTTATGTATTTAGCATTGTGAATATAAGATGGAAATGGTGGTAGTTTGGCTGTTGTTTTAAAAATGAAAATATATACAGATTTTTGAGTTCTCAAACTAAAAAATTTTGCTTTACAGACTCTTCCAGTCATTAAATTTTTTGGAGAAGATAATTGGGGATTCTGCGTTTCTTCTCATTTTAAAGGACAAAAAGATGTACCAGTCTTACCCTTCTGAGACCTTCTTAGAGATGGTTAGTTGATTTCTTCTATGATTGTAAAAGCCATTTGATTCTTTTGTTCTTGGATTAGAAAAGAGATGAGGAGCTCTATTAAAATAATATTAAAGTATAAGAATTGTTTTGTCCATTTTTAAAGGATTTTTTTATCACTTTATGTAAATGTCTGCATATTCAACCATCTCTTTTCTATAGGTATGTTTGCATTTGATTTCTGTATGTAATTCATTCTGCCTAAATCTTAGCATGAACAATGACCCAGGGAACTCATTTCAAAGTAGGTAAAATAGATGATAGACTTTTCCAACACTGTCTCATTTGAAGGCCACCGGCACTATAATTAGTTATTCTGCTTGGCTATAATTAGAAACCTCTTGATATTTGAATTTTTAAACCCCTAATTTGCTTTTGATCAAACTGATTTTGAGGGTCTTTTGGTGTCAGGATAGGTTCATCGAGTGATGTGGACAGTGCCAGGACATGTCCATCAATGGTACAGAGTTTAAGGAAGTAGAAGATTATGTATTTGCCTCTGCCGGGACCTCACCTTGAGGGCCTTGGAAGTTTTCCTAGTTCATGTTCATTATCTGTGAATAGGGTGGTGATAGACGCCCCAGCTCATGCTGCTCCTTGGAGAGCAGAGAGTTAATACAGCAGAAAGCGTCGAAAGGCCCAAGCGGCTCCTCATCCAGGAAGAGCCATTGAGAAGATGGCTGATTTCCGCCGTCTACACCTCCTCTTGACAACTTGGCTATTTAAAATTGTAACTTAGTTATCATTAGTATCTTTTATGAATGTTGGGATTTGGAATCTTATATGCAATTTGAATTTATACATCTGGAATTAGAGATGCTGCTTCAATATTTTCTTAGATGGATGCTTGTAATCAAGTCATGATTACAAATTTTCATTTTAAAGTGAAAAAGTACAAGAAGTGGATGTGTATTTCCTAAGGGATATGAGATACAGGATGCAAAGATTTGGGGAGAATTTCCTCCAGCACTCAGATTTATTTAGTTAGAAAATGGAGCAACCCATTGCGCCATTGTGGACTCCAGCCCCAGTGTGCATGCTGTGCTCACGTCTTGATATTCTCATCTCTCTGTCTCTGTCTCTCTGTTTCTGTGTGTCTCTCTCACACACATACACAAATTTGGGTGATTTGCTTTGAATTTTGACATACTTCATATACTTTGAAAGAGAATTATTGTCCTCTTATTGTGTTCTTTCCAACCCTTTTGCAAGGTAGTATTGGCTAGCTCATTTTGATGGCTACTTTTTAAAAGTGAAATGTAAAAACACCATGCCTTTCTTACAGGATATGAAGCAAAGTTCACAAGATTCTCTGCCAAATAAAATAGTAATACAACTGAGTGCAAAGGAGCCAAGGTAAGTCTCTAATTCCTCATAGACATTTTGCTACCTCCCTGGCAAGTTTTGTTTTTGTGGTTCTGACCTTTAATCAGCACATATTTTAAGGAAGTTTTTCTTTAAATCAATTAAATTTTTTTTCCGAAGAAATATGTTTTCTGCCATGACAGTCATATTCAGTGCTCAGAACTAACTTGGCACAGTGATTACTGTGTTTATGATTGTAATATTTTTATAAATGGAAGTAAAGGGATGGTAAATATGTAGCTTGTGGTCCAACTATTTCCTTATCTTTGTAATACTGTTTTTAGATTATTGCATTTCTGCATTGGCCTTTCCTGAAGCTTCTTGATTTTCATTAATCCCAGACCTTAATTAGTTTAAAGAAAGAGAATTTAATAACTGGAAGATCACAGTTTCTTCTCTTAAATTTTCATTGGGAAACTACCCCGTTGCTCATTAGACTGCAGTGTTGGTGATGTCTACTGAAGTAAACAGTCGGGCTGTTTATTAAATAAAAGCCAGGGTAACTAGTAGCTGCCTGTGATTTATAAAGACGTGCATCTGGACCTCTCTCACCCTTCTGTGTTTACTGACCAAGTATCCCTCAGTTACTACCCATGAACCTAGGCATGTGGTATCTTTTCACGACATAACTTAATTTTTAAATTTTAATTAAGAAACTTAGTGTTACCTCTTGCAAGTTGAAGGGTAATTTTTTTTACGTTAATACATGATTTTTAACTTAAGTATGATTTACTAAAATTGTGGAAAATAAATGCAGTAGCATTAGAGACAATTTACAGTGTTCGTGATGTTGAGGTGTTGATGAAGCACTCAGCAAATCCATGGTTGTCAAATTTCTCCAGTAATTAGAGACTCATGCAGCTTGCACTGTAGAAGAAATAGGGGTTCTTTACTTACTTGGGTCCTCAGAAACTCTGCTGAGGTCATTAAATCTTCTACTGCCAGATCAGAGTATGGAAGGCTAATGGCCTGGGAAGAAACATCAATTATAAAATATTCTCTTTGTTTTAAAAGAAATAATGTTTGAATGTATTTGTGGCTAGATGTCTGCTTCTTAACTATCATATATTAAGAAGCCATTTGGCTTGAATAACCATAGTAACTTCTTTTCTATCTTCTGTTTTGACCTGGGAAGATCTTTGGTTTTGCTGGCCCTAAGGATCCTAGGTGCTTCAACAAGTGACTGTGACAGATGTCATTTCTGCCCTCCCTGGTTGCCTGTTGTGGTGGGTTGCTCCAGGCTGGGGTCTCAGCGGGTCCAAGGGAGAGTCTATGCCTTGGGCAGGACATAAATAATTTAGCTGGAGGAAGAAGGGTAGAATTGCAGCTCTTATAGTGATGGAGAAGGGTTTTACTTGCGGATTAGCGCAGATGGAATCTTTAAGGTCAAAGATGCCCCTGAGTGGCTTATATTTAAGCAGTGTTTACATCTACTGTCATCTCTTCATGGGACACTCCTGAGAAAGGTCGCTGCGGCCACTTCTGTAATTTGATTGTCAAGGTCTGTTTCTGCCTCTGTTTTATACTTGAGAACGTCATGACAGCACCTACTTATTTTTTGTCTTAAAAATCTAGTTTTTAGTTGGTAGCTACAAATTACTTTAGTTACTGATAATACTAGTAAAAAAAATTGCCACTGGACAAAAAGAATGGCAGTGGCCTTTAAAAGTGGAAGGACTCAACAGTTTTACTTCGCTGGTCTTTAAACTGAAAGTTTTAGAATTGTGGTGCTGAGAGTTTCTCAGAGTCTTCATAAATCTTCTAGAATGTTCCGGACTTAGCTTTAATTATAAGTGCAGTTCTCATTTGAGTAGCAAATTATTAATGTAAATAAACCAAACATTCACAGTGAGGAAGATGACACCCAGAGGGTGTAAAACATTATTCTTATTTATATATATAAAATACAGATGCATTTGGTAGAGGTAAACAGTGACATGTAGTATTAATATTATGTGGGTGATTAGGAAATAAATTCTAAAAAGAGACTCAGGGAATTGATATGTAAAAAAAAAGTGGGAAGGGTTCTGGTATAAACCGATAAATTTAAATAATGCATGCAAATGAATTTGATCATGTCTTTGGTGTTTTTAATTGTGACTATGACCTAAAATAATTTACTTCATATTCAGAAAGCAGTGCAAGCGACATCAGTACCTGCTGATGTGTGTGGTTAATTTCCAAGGCTTCCTGAGCTACTTAGTTTGGGAATCCATAGATTTTGTATAGAATTACATAATAAGAATTACAGTGTAGGAACCCAAGAAATGCTTGAGTTCAGAAATAATTTTTTCTTTCTCTTTCCCCTACAGTTTTCTAAGGAAGCTGACTATAAAGACCCTGTAATAAAAAGTCTAGTGTCTCAGAGGATACCAATAGTGCAGAATGTGCATGTAATTCGGGTCACATCCATCTATTCTGGGTCCATCTATTCAGGAAAGACAGGAATGAACTTCTCTATCACATGGGCCAGGATGCCATGCACTTTGACCTTTTGTAAAGGCAGCTTCTCTGTAAGGTAGATTTTTCTGAAACATCACTAAGAATAAAAACAAATTCATGTAAAGGTAACTTCATAAACCAGTGAATGGGAAATTTTCAAGTTAAATACTTTGTTTCACTTCATTTACGATGTTGTAGCAGAAAACTAGACTGACCATGGATTTAAATGGTTCATGCTCTGGAGGTTGGAAAGTCCAAGGTGGAGGAGCTGTATCTGAGGAGGACCTCCATGCTGAGCCATCCCATGGTGCTGAGCCATCCCTTTGTGTTGAGCCGTGCCATCCCATGGTGCTGAGTCATCCCATGGTGCTGAGCCATCCCATGGTGCTGAGCCAATCCATTGTGCTGAGCCATCCCATTGTGCTGAGTGAGTCATCCCATTGTGCTGAGCCATCCCATTGTGCTGAGCCATCCCATTGTGCTGAGTGAGTCATCCCATTGTGCTGAGTCATCCCATGGTGCTGAGTCATCCCATGGTGCTGAGTGAGTCATCCCATGGTGCTGAGTCATTCCATTATGCTGGGTGAGTCATCCCATTGTGCTGAGTCATCCCATTGTGCTGAGCCACCCCATGGTGCTGAGTGAGTCATCCCATGGTGGAAGGTGGGATCCAAGAAGTAGCTTTGGTGGTGGTAAATGCATCATTTTATCAGAAACTACTTTCAATTAATGAACCCATTCCTCTGATAATAGCCAGTCTGTTCATGAGGGCAAAGCACAGATTGCCTAACCACATCTTCAGGGTCTCAGCATTCAACACTGTTTGCTTACTTAGGACAAGAACGTTCAAACTATGGCAGATGATTTTAGTTTGAGATAAATATATTTAAACTATTTTTAGTATTCTGACCCACCCCTTGGAGACCTGCCCAGAGTCCTGACGTAAAATCCCCTTTAAAAAATAAAACTGCCCCTCCCCCCCATTCCCATGGGGTGTGCACCCTCGACGCCTCTCCTCCCCCCCTCCTCCCTTCTTTATATCTTTCTATCAAATAAACATTCTCCACGTGGATGCAATGCTTGGGGTGTGAGTGACTGATTGTCTCCCCGGCATGTTTCTGTCACTTGAGGGACATTCTTGGCCTGGCCATCCAGAGCCTCCCTCATGTAGTAGCGTAACAACTACTATTACAAATTTACCTGTAAGAGGTTTTAATTTTTAGTAAGGTATTTATTGGCAAATAATCATTTTCTCCCCTTTTTCCATTTCTTCTGTTCCTCCTTTTTTTCTACTTTCCTTCCTCTCTTCCTTCAAAAGAGGGGGAGGGGAGAGAGAAAGAAACAGAAGTGTGGGGTTAACCTGACACAGAAGTCAGTGGTTTGTGTCAACAGCACTATCAACACAGCAGGAATCAAATCTACCTAATTCAGACAAGGCCCTCCTTGTTGTCCTTGCCCTTTGCTGGTTGGATGACCCTTCCTTGGTACCTTCCACACTCTCATTTAACATCCCTGGGTTATCTACACCTGTGCTTTCCTTTTGGATTCCAGTCTCCTAGATAGCCTTATTCTCTTTTTGTTTCTCTGTTCTGGCCCCAGAATTCATTTTGACCTCACCTTTGTTCATTTCTTATATTTTGTGAGTGTAAAGTCTCCTGACTTTTACCTCTGCTCTCCCCTGACATCCATCTCCTTCCATCATCTTGTTCTTAGCTGCTCCATCTCCTTCCATCATCTTGTTCTTAGCTGCTCCATCTCCCTCCATCACTCTTGTTCTTAGCTGCCCTTTATGCTCTGCTTGAATGACTGTAGTCCAGTCCTCTTGCTCTTTTGTCTCCAGTCTCTTATAGTCATACTTTATACCTGAAGGTATTGGTGGCATCTACTCAAAAACAGTGCTTTTAGAAAATTCCTCATAGCATTCTCCAGGAAATTTTATTACCTGTTGTAGGAAGTGTGACAGATAGTCCTGTTTTCGTAGTCTGTTTCCTTAAAAAACTAAACAAGCAAAAATCATCTCAACTGCAGCATCTTGAGTACAGTTTGTTATACCTCTCAGGATTCTGGAGAGCTGCTGTCCCATTTGAGTTTGGGGCTGCACTCCACCAAGCTTGGCAGGCCCAAATGTCTTGGCAAAGTTGCTCACATTGCTGGAAGTCTCTGCTGTCTGTGGCTGAGGGTTTAGTTGGGGCAGTCATTTGCCAGTGTTTACACATGCCCTCTCCAGAGTGGCTAGTTCAAGAAGGAGTCTCAAAGCCTACTCCAAACTAAGCAAAATGAGATTTAAAGTTTACAGAAACACCATTGAGTTCATTTTGAGTTGGCAACTACTCCTGGGCATGGACCTGCCCTGAGGTGTGGGAATATACCCCGAGGGACTCCACTGGAGAAAACTGATTTTTCCTTTGCATGTGGGTGTCAACTGCAGATAGCTTCTTGATTGAGGCTGGAGCTCATGTCAACTTCCCGCTCTCAGCGCCAGAACCTCATCTGACTTGAACCTGTGCAGGCCCTGTGCATGCTGCCGTGGTCTGTGAGGTCTTATGTGTGTCAGTCCTGTTGTGTCTGGAAGACACTGTTTCCTTGGAGTCATCCATCCCCTCTGGTTCTTAGAATTTTTCTGCCTCCTCTCCTGTATAAATCCCTGAGCCCCGATCCCGGAGCCCCAAGGGGAGAGATTTGATGAAGACATCCCTTTTGGGACTGAAGGAGCTCTAAAGCCTCTCACTGTCCACACTTAGTTCACTTGTGAGCCTCTGTGTGGGTTCCCATCTACTGTAAGAGGAAGCTTCTCAGATGATGGCTGAGTGAGACACAGAGACCCACTCAGGAATCCCATAAAAACACTAAACTGGAAGTCATAATATGTATAATATGTATGCAAGGACTTATAGTGTAAAAGAGAATATATATATATATATATATATATAAAACAAAAATAAAAATAATAAGATAAAATTTTTAAAAATAAAAAAGGAAGAGCCCTCACATGACATTTTGAGACAAGGAACCTCTGAAGATGCCACTGAGTTCATTGTCCGTTGCCCATCTACTGCTGGGCATGCAGCCTGCCCTTAAGAGTAGTTTGCTTCCCTAGTGACTTTCTTGGAGAAAACTAAATTTTCATTTGCAAGTGGTTATCAGTTGGAGATGACTTCTGGGTTAGGGATGGGGGCGTGTCCCCACTTCAGTTGGCCCTAGGACCCCATCTGGTGCAGGCCCCTTGCAGGCTCTGCCACAGTATGCTGCCGCAGTCTCAGTGAGTTCCATGTGTGCATCAATCTTGTTGATTTAGGGGCCTTGTTTTCCTGGTGTCGTCCTTCCTCTCTGGCTCTGGAGACATCCCAGTTAGGGCTGAGTGTCCTAAGAACTCTCATTTTCTATGTAATGTCTGGCTGTGAATCTGTGTGTGTTCCCATTTGCTGTAGCACAGGAAGCTTCTCCAACGATGGCTGAGCAAGGCACTGATCTATGAGTATAGCAAAATGTCATTAGGAGTCTTATGTTGCTAGGCTTTTTTGTTGTTGTTGTTGTTGTTTGTTTGTTTAGAATAGTAGTATTTGGTTTTCCCCTAGTTCCCTGGGCTATCTAGTCTCAGGTTCTTGGTCACCCAAACAGTGACCAAATATATTTCAATTTGTAGAGAGGGCGTTCAGTTAAGTCAGATATTGATTGGTGTCTTATAGTTTTATTGCTGTGAAGAGACACCATGACCATAGCAACCCTTATAAAGGAAAACATAATTGGGGCTGGCTTACAGTTCAGAGGTTTAGCCCATTATTGTCATGGCAGGAGGCATGGTGGCATGCAGGTAAACATGGTGCTGAAGAGGTAGCTGAGAGTTCTACATCTGGGCCCACAGGCAACAGGAAGAGACAGTGAGTCACTAGGTCTGGCATGAGCTTCTGAGACCTCAAAGCCACCCCTACGTGTCATATTTCCTACAGCAAAGCCATACCTACTCCAACAAATCCACACCTCCTAATAGTGCCACTCTCTATGGGCCTATGGGGGCCATTTTTAAACCCACCACAGTTGGTTACTTCCACAAGCTTTGTGCCACATCACAATAGCATATTGTGCGGACAGGACAGCATTGTAGATCGAAGGCTTTGTGGCTGGCTTGGTGTTTACATTTTTACCTTGGTGTAGTATGCAGAATACCTTCCTGTACAAAAGACACTAGCAGGTAGGGCTGAAGACTCTGTGTAGGCATCAGCTCAACTTCTCCACGTTCAGTGAGCTGTGTGGGTGTTGTCTTCAGCAATGGAGGCTTGCTGTCAAGTTTGTGGAGAGCAGCCTATAGCAAACAACAGCCTGGGTGGTTTGGGGATTAACATGGAACTTCTTTGGACAACCACTCAATTATATGTAATCTAATCTCAGTACTGGTAGGTAGCTTCATTTGGTGATAAGAAATGTCCAGTTGAGCCTCTGCCTCCCCCATTATCTGGTGATTTCATTTAGATCACCTTTATTTATATATATAGCTTGTATTATGTTTTCATAGTTCAGATAGCCTTTAATTTCAGCTGTCTCTCCCTATATGTCCTTCCTCATTCCCTTCTTCCCCTACCTACCTACCTACCTACCTACCCACCCACCCACCCATAACTATCTATTCTATTTTCCTTTCCTAGGGAGATCTGTGTATTAGGCTTTCCTTTTTGGCCCCCCAACCAGCTTCCAAATCATTACACAGAGACTTATTAGTTTTGAATGCTCGGCCTTAGCTTAGCTCTCATTTTAATCTCTTTCTCTACATTTTGCCTCTGGGCTTTTTACCTTTCTTTCTGTATGGCCTACTCTGCGTCTGTTGGCTGGCCTGTATGTGTCCCGCTCTTTGTCCCTTGTTCTCCCCTCCCTCCTCTTTCTCCTCTCAGCCTAGATTCTTCCTCCTACGTTTCTCTCTGCTTGTCAGCCCTGTTTATCCTTTCTCTGCCTAGCTGTTGGCCATTCAGCTCTTCATTAGACCAATCAGGCGCCTTAGGTAGGCAAGGTGAAACCAATGCCACACATCTTTACATAATTAAACACACATCTTTACATCATTAAACAAATGCAGCAGAAACAAATGTAACACACCTTTACACAGTTAAAGTAATATTCTGCAGCATAAACAAATGTAACACACCTTTACATAGTAAAATATTCCACAACATATCTATCTGCCCAATCCCTTACTCTATTCCTAACTTCTGTGGTTCTATGGAGTATAGCTTAGTTGGTTAATGACTTAACACCTATATATACATATAAGCAAATATATACTATATCTGTCTTTCTGGGTCTTGGTTACCTTACTCAGGATGATTTTTTTTTTCTAGTTCTGTCCATTTACCTGCAAATTTCATGATTTCATTTTTTAAACAGCTGAGTAGTACTCCATTCTGCAAATGTACCATATTTTCATTATCCATTCTTCTGTTGGGGGATATCTAGGTTGTTTCCAATTTCTGCTATAAATAGAGCAGCAATGAACATGGTTGAGCAAGTGTCTCTGTGGTAGGATGAAGTGTTCTTTGGGTGTATGCCCCATAGTGGTGTAGATGGGTCTGGAGGTATATGGATTCCCAACTTCCTAAGGAACCTCCTCTGATTTCCACAGTGACTGTACAAGTTTGTACCTTCTCCAGCAACAGATCAGTATTTCCCTTATTCCACAACTTCGTCAGCATCAAAAGTCACTTGTTTTATTGATCTTAGCAATTCCGACAGGTGTAAGATGAAATCTCAAAGTAGTTTTGATTTGCATTTCCCTGATGGCTAAGGATATTGACCATTTCTGTAAGTGATTCTTGGCTATTTGAATTTCCTTTTTTGAGAATTCTCTGTTTAGAATTTTATCCCATTTTTAAATTGGATTATTTGTTTTCTTTTTGTTTGTTTCTTTTTCTTTTTTTTTCTTTTTTCTTTTTGGTTTTTCAAGACAGGGTTTCTCTGTGTAGCTTTGGCGCCTTTCTTGGAACTCACTCTGTAGCCCAGGCTGGTCTCAAACTCACAGAGTTCTGCCTGCCTCTGCCTCCTGAGTGCTGGGATTAAAGGCATGTGCCACCACTGCCCGGCCTTGTTTTCTTGATATCTAGTTTTTTAAATTCTTTATACATTTTGGATTAGCCTTCTATCAGATGTATAGTTAGTAAAAATCTTTTCTGATTCTGTAGGCATTACTTTATCCAAATGATGATGTCCTTTGCCATACAGAAGTTTCTCAAGTTTCATGAGGTCCCATTTATTAAAATTGTGGATCTTAGTGCCTGTGCTAATGGTGTTCTGTTGAGAAAGTCTTCCTGTACCAATGAGTTCAAGGCTATTTCCTAATTTCTCTTCTACTAAGTTCAGTGTATCTGGTTTTATGTTGAGGTCTTTGATCTGTTTGGATTTGAGTTTTGTGCAGGGTGATAAGTATGGATCTATTTGCATTCTTCTGTGTGCAGCCATCCAGGTTGACCAGTAGCATTTGTTTAAGATGCTGCAGGAACATTTATTTTTATAAAGGGGTAAGAGTTCTCATCTTTGGAGACAATCGTGTATGAACTACTGTCCACCACTGCTCACGTATCCTCCATGTAAGAAAACAAACTCACCCTACAAGATGTCTGAAGTCTCATTCCATTTTAATAGTGCCTCAAATTGTCCATCTTTATCATGTCTAACACAGCTCATTTATATGGCTTGGCAGCTGATGGCCAGTATAATTATGTTACAATAATTTCACTCAATTATAATGTCATTGATAGTAGGAACTATTTCTACTATTAATATTGTATTCCAAATAAAAATTAATAATACAAAGTAATGGGATTGGGATTCTTTCATTTTCATACATATATATTTCTTCAATTTCCTGTGACCACTGTGCCTGTTTCTTTAATGTAGTGAGTATACATTATCAAGATTTATCCAGATATATCTAATTATTGGTTGAAGAGAATATTAAACATCAGACACTAATATGCATAAGACATGTACTGTGTTCCATGTCCTGGTACAGTTTTCACGTTTATGTCACACTTGAAATTGGGAGGTAGGGTGCCAGAGTGCTTTCTAATGAAGTTAGTACAGATAAAATAACAATCCGATAGAGATTTGGACCGTGTAACTAATCATTTCAGATGTTA
This sequence comes from Peromyscus aztecus, assembly GCA_902168405.1. Classification (NCBI taxonomy): domain Eukaryota; kingdom Metazoa; phylum Chordata; class Mammalia; order Rodentia; family Cricetidae; genus Peromyscus; species Peromyscus aztecus. The sequence goes on along the minus strand of CABHPQ010002406.1, from coordinate 23,080 downwards.
GAGTTTCATATTATGAGACATGAAAGATTTTAGGCTTCATCTAATGACTGCATTTTCATGAAGTTAACACCCTTGAGCTTACATTTTGGAGGAGTCTTCAGGACAAAGGTGTGTAAAAGTGAGCTACAGATGTCTGAGTGAGTTCACCTCATCAGATTGGTTTTCACACTCAGTACTTTGTTGTTGTGATTGACATCGAGTGTTTCTGCCTCTGTGAGGAGTTCCTCTGCCATAGATGCCTCCTGGGTGATGGGGCCCCTGCTTCCAATGACTTGTGTGTTCACGTGCTGTGTCACTGATATTTTGTACACTAAGTGAGAATGCACTCAAGAAAATGTCTGATATAGCTAACCAGGTGTGTAAGTGTAGAACCAAGTTTTCATCCTTATTTTTGCTTTGTAAATGGGATTTCTAGGGAATAGAATTCCCTATCTACTTACACCTGACATTTTTACCTGTTACGGCATTCATTACTGTTTATTGTTGTAGAATAGAATTGGCAGAAGCATCTCCAGTTTACAAATGTAACTGCGACTTCATGACTGGAACTGAGGTTGCTGTAGTCCGAGATGTCTGTCTCAGGAGAAGAGATGTGCTGAGGGAGCATGCCTAATGCTCGACTGAGGGAAGATGGAGGATTGTTAGCAGTGATAATAAAGACTAGAGGCCACTCACGGACCGTGATTATTTAACCTCAGCTTCTGTGTGCTGGACAGCTTGTATAGAAATGCCTTCACGTTGGTTAGCAGACAATGAAGTGCGTAACACCAGGAAGTTCAATAGTTTGCTTCCCTAAAAATGGCGCATAACATTTCAGAAGTTTATCCAAGGGGAATTCAAGGCTGTCATAGAGAACATGAATGGATCAGAACTCCATGCCTGAGACCTCAAGACTCAAATACTTTTTCCTTTCTTTTTGTTTTTGTATTGTGGGAGAATTGCTTACTGGTCGGACTGGAGATTCTGAAAACTAAAAAAGCTGAGGTAATCTAGTACAGGTCTCTAAGTACAGTAGCACAGTGCTTGATAAATCTCTATTAGATTTGAGGCCTGAGTTCATAGACTCTCCTGAGATGCCTTTCTGTTTAAATATAATTTGCATGTAAAAGGCATTTGCATGCTTGTATCTATTCTATCTGCATTGTTTTGTTAATTTTCACTTTTTCAAGATAGTGCTTAACCAGTTCTCTGTTTTCATCCTGTCTATAGTCGGTTGAAATATTTTTAGAATATACCCAAAGGACCAAATAGAATATAGAACTAAAAAAAAAAAATCGCCAAAGGGCCTAAGGGAACTGGAAGCATGTACCTACAACATGCATTTTGCCTAATTTTTTAGGGAAACAAAAGTTTTGACTCTGCTGTTCCCACGATGTTCTCCTCATCCTTACTATTCTATTTACTTCATGACATCAAGAGTCCTGAATATTAATGTCTGAAATATTGTTTCAACCTCTTGTTGACTTAGATGAAGTAACATCTATTATATTAATGGGAAAAAGATCCTTCCAATTTACATGATGGCTGACCAGGGACCCTGAGACTCAGTTTCCCCTCAGCGCTCATGAGAACAGAAAGATCTCAGGAGCGTTGACAGTGAGCCCGTCGCTGCAGTCCATCCACACACCACAGAGCTGCTGGAACGGAAGGAAAGCCCTCTGACCCAGCAGTTAGAAGAGAATACAAGGTGTAAGTCCCTAGAGACAAATATGAGATTAACCCCCTTTCTGTTTCAGAACGTTTACCCCCATGCCTTTGAAATTTTGGTTTTCTGTCAGGAGATGCTCTTTTAAGGCTCTCAGGAAGTAGACACCCCCCTACTTTCCCTACCTCAAATCTCAGTTAACCAGACAACCAGTCCTTGTCTGGGCCCGTGGTGTCTGGGCCCGTGGTGCTTGGAGGCCTAGTGCCTTTATTTTCTTCTAGGTTTTGAGTTGTATGATTATCATGAATCAGCCACTTATTTCCAAAACACATTTTATTGTTATTTTTCTTTTATGACTTAGTTAATTTTTGTGAAACTAATAATTTATAGAAAAGAGCCTCTTTTATATTGTTTGTTTTGGAAAGAATCCAAGAAACAGAATCACTGAAGAATATTGGTCAAATGGCTGTATAAGATATGGAAAGAAATCATAAAAGACAGAAGCAATCTGTCATCAGATTGCTTAATATGTAAGTTCTTAGTGTATTATAGGAAACCCAACCTTAACACCACAGGTGATTTATGTGTATTTGGTTATGCAGAAAGTAATGTATTAAACATCAATTAGTAGTCTCATTATAAAAGCAAAGGTTTTGTGGTAACATCAGTATATTAGACTATGCTGCAGGTTTGTATGTTTTGTGGTAAAGTAAAATGTGGAGAATAAACATGCTTCCCTGAACAGTCCCCTGCTTATACCTACAGGTCAGCTTTAACTCTGATTTGACAGATCCGTTGCCAGCCTTGCTCACATTGGTCAGATTGCTTTCACAGAGTGTATTTTTGTAATGAATTGGAAAACTGAATCTGCCAGAAATAAACTAGTTAGAAACAAGTTGAGACTGATGGTAGATCAATGATCAAGGGAAGTGTTTGCTCAAGGAAAATTGCTGTTGTTGGCAGCCCAGGCCAGAAGATTACTGTGATGGTCGGCGCTCCATTTGTTCAGAGTGCCTGAGCTGAGGGGGAAGACTGAATGCCAATCGGGCACAGCCATCTTGGACGCTAGCCTTCTGGGAACTCGATGTTCCCAGGATCTGCCTGAGAGCTTGCTATACTGCAGTCTCCCTCTCTTCTTTACGTCCTTCATGAACCTAACTAGATGATCTAGTCTTCTTTCTTTTTGCCTCTTGCGATACTTTTCCCTGGCTAAAGTATTAACTCCATGAGGGCAGAGAGTGGTTTGTTTTTGAATTCCCTGGCAGACACCTGACGCATTGTAGGTTGCTCACAAATACTTCTCAGATGAACTCAGTCTAAAAGAAGGCCTTCAGCCAACACTGATCAGAAGAGACTCCAGAGACAGTCTCAGGCCCGGAGAATAAGCGAATAGGAAGAAACTGTAGGAAACTCAGAATCTGCACAGTGACCAGAACTAGGCAACAAGAAGACATGGAACCGCAACTCACCTCCTAAAGGATTTGTTACTGAGGCCATTAGAGAAAAAGTAGCCACTTAAGAATTCTTGAAGCTTGAACTTTGATCTCTAAGAAATACATATCATGTACTCAAATGGACATTAGATCTTTTAGCTGTTTTCTAAAAGGATCTCAATTTTGTCATTAAATTTGTCTTCTCTACCTTAAATGCCACTACTCTGCTGCTACTATCTGGGTGACTGAAACATATTGCTGAATAGGTGAAATAAAATTATGTGTATGAGTTTAGTGGTGTAAGCTCCAACATTATCAGTGATCACAGTTGTATGCCAATTCCTTAGTTCAAACTCTGTATTTTTCCATTGCCCTAAATATAAACTGTAGGGCATTTGGCAGACCTTATATCTGCACTTTAGACTCTAGAATTGCTTCCTGCATCACCGTGGCCTGTTCTGTCTGCTGCAGGCTCTTAATAACTGTTCATTCTCAGAGATACTGTATTCTGTTACCTCTGGGTCCTTTCTGCTCGGAAACAGCTAGACTTCCCATCTAGCTCAGCCACACTGACATGCTCTTTAAGACTCAGCTTATGTGTTAAGATCGTGTGGAGTGAAGGTTTGTGATCCACGAGAAAGAGATGTCACTTCACCTCCAGGGGTCCTACTGACCCCATGCATGGTGTTCCTCTGAAGGGACTTGGTATAAGCCTGGTACAAGTAAGCCGTTTCTAGTTCATTATTGTTGTCTGGCATCCAGAAGTCTCTGAGGAAAGCAGCCCTGCAGTGTCTATAAATTGCACTGGAAGGAATCAGTCCTGCCAAAAATCAGGTGTGGAATGAGCTGGAGTACTGTGGACAGAGCTTGCTTCTCAGCGCTATGTGGCAAGGGAACAAGCATCTTGAAAGATCTAAGATGCTCATCAGTCAGAAAGGATTGATCAAAAGCCAGCATTTGCAGAGTGCTACATAAAGTTTAAATATTTTTAAGTTACCAGCCAGGCAGCAGTGGTGCAAGCCTTTAATCCCAGCACTCAGGAGGCAGAGCCAGGCGGATCTCTGTGAGTTCGAGGCCAGCCTGATCTACAGACTGATATCCAGGACAGGCACCAAAACTACACAGAGAAACCCTGTCTCAAAAAACAAACAAACAAACAAAAGAAAAGAAAAGAAAAGAAAAAAATTAAATTACCATAATATTTTTGTAATATAGAGATCAATGTAGAAGTAGTAACTTCTGGGGTTTTAGCTTAAGATTTTATTACATTTTTCTTTTTAAATTCCTTGGGGAAAATAAAGATGATGTGTTTGAATTAAAGAAATTATGACTAGTAAAGTATGTAAGATGGACTTAGCATGTAGGAAATGTTTAGTAAGTTAAACTAAAACTTGGAAGTGGGGATGGTGAAATACTAGAAAAAAGTTACATGTGTTACTTGACTAAGCAAAACTTGTCTGTTAACTAAACCCACTGTCCCTTGGAGTCACTTAACCAGGAGCAAATCCAGGTTTGAATTCTCTGCTTTATTCCCTGTGTCCTCTGATTCTTGCATGAGTCTCAATCTATGCTTTCCTGAAGGCTGTCTTCTGCTGTGTCTGTCTGTCCTGTCTGTGTGCATCTGCAGGGTGTTTCTCTGTCTGTGAGAGGTGTCTGTGTGTCTGTAAAAGGGCTTGGCTCTGTCTTTATTTAATATATCACATGGGAAGGGAATGGGATACTTTACAGAAATCTTCAGAGTCACTGTCACTCAAATGATCCCATCCGATTGATATTGTTTATAAACCATGTCCGTAAAGGGGCCACTTTCAGCCTTTCTGGTGGATTTTAGGAAGTTGCCTTCAACTTGTGTATTTGCTGCTTTGCATGCGTTGTCCGAGTCGGGGGTATGGACAATGAGATTGCAGCTGTGCATTGACTTCCCTTGTAAAAGTTGATCACATGGGAACTCTAAAGCAAGTACGATAGATTGTTACATTGTTTTCTTCTCTTTGAACCTTTTTGTTCCGTTTGATTGGTTTTTTATTATGTGTGCATGGGGGTTTTGCCTGCATGCATGTCTGTGCACCACCTGTATATGGTAGTCTCTGAGGCCGGAAGTCACAGATCCCCTGGGACCAGAGTTACAGATGGTTATGGGCTATCATGTGGATGCTGGGAATCAAAACCTGGTCCTCTGGAAGAGCAGCTTGCAGTCTAAACCAGTGAGGCGTCTCTCTAGTATCGGTTACATTGTTTTCTTAAAGGTAAATTAAACAAGCACTTTGAACACAATAGGATAGCAGTTTTAAGTCCTAAATCACCTCAAGGTAGACTACTAACTCTGCCTTTGAGGTTCCAGTCTCTTAGAGTGTAAGAGATTTTCACACTGTTGCATCACTACAAGGAACAGGTCTTTATCGGAACTTTGAAAAACTAGAATCCTTTTGGAGTCGGTGTTATCTTCTTAGATTATGGTTTTGGTACTTGTTGGTTTCCCTTTGTGGCCTGATATTGCCTCTTGTAAGTGCAATGCTTTATTTTGTATTGTGCTGAGCCTCTGTAACAGAAACTTACAGTGTTGTCACCAGAAAGAAGTTGGATTTTGTCCTATGAAGGAGCTTCGAAGTAGGCAGTTGAGGTCTCATGAAATGTTCCCTGGTGTCATCAACAGTCTAGGCTCCTGTCACCTTCCAGCTCTGCCGCTTCCAGCTTATGGCTTTTCCTGTTGTAGGTCCCTGATAGTTCCGGCTTCTCCATCATCGTGTGTGCCATCCAACTAGAAAGTGATAAAGGCTTTTCATTCCTTGGGAACATAATAAATTGCTCAGAATCGCCACTTACTAGAATAATGACTTACTAACTAGAAGAATGCCATGTAGCCACCACTGGATAGGGAAATAAGTAGATGCCCATTTTGGTGTGTGTGTGTATTGCTAGGGATTGAAGGATCTGCACATTCCAGACAAGTGTTCTACCACTTAACTGCATCCTTACCAACATTTTGAATGTTTTTCCCCCCAAACTAGAACTGTTGCCAACTTGAAGCAAATTGGGTTTCTCTTTGTCGGTAATTGCTGTTGGGCCAGCAGCTGCAGCTCTGGCTCGGGCTTGTTAACCAGATCAAACAGTGGCTGCCATCTAGATCGGCTGTTTTCCCCACACTGTTAACTGAAGTCCTGCATTGTAGACCATCAGATGTGCTGGGTAAATGAGCTTTTTGTACAGCTAGAAAAGTCTTAACAATTTGACCCCAAGACATCAGGTAGAAAAATAGTATTAAAAACTTATTAACGGAAATGAGAAATTTCATTTTATTCCAAAACTAAGACATAATTGGATCCTGAAAAATTATGAATCAGCAAAGATATAAAGTAAAGGCCCATGGAATAAGAATAAATATCTCCTATTGGGACTCAGGGTATTCAAATATTAAGAAAATAAGATGTTCGTAGACAGTCACAGTCTCTTAGTACTAGGACCATGGTGAAATAGAGTGTCACTCACACACAGTCATCCTTTCAGAGGTAGGTCGCCTCGCATTCTTGGTGCAGCGGTGCAGGGGTGTGTATTCTTGACCCTCTGATTCCTAGAGTGTCACTCCCTCAGAACCTACACAAGGTCTTTTTGCAGTGGTGTCTGAAATGGGATCTGCAGTATGGAATGCTGGCAAAAGCCAGTCTTCATGGTCTTATCTGAAGCCTTCAGAGAGAAATATATTCATGAGAGTTGTTTTCTGTTTCTGTTTTTGCCTTTAATTTTAGGAAAGTAGTATTTATTCATGGCATAAAAGTGCAACATTTCTGAATGTTCAAGTCAAATATTATAAAAAAAATCCTATACTGCATTAAGTGAGTTCTTTGTAGGTTTTTCCCACCAAATGAGTTATAAAAAGTCTTTTGATTTTTTTTTTCCCAGAGCATTTAGGATTTTATAGATAAGAGGACAAAAAGAGTAGAGTTATGGCTTTGGAAAATTAAGACCTTGATTAAAATAATTAGCAACTTCATAGAGGAGAGACTGTCTGACACAGGATGCACCTTACTGTTGTGAGTTGTGCCGAGTTCTAAGTACGCACTGTGCCTGCCATGTTTGGGCTTTCCTCCTGTCCTAATTTCGGTCCCTTTAAAACCTGTTGAAGACCTTGTGACTCCAGAAGTCTGTGCTGGCAAAGCCCTGCCAGTTCCACTGCCCTGAACCTCAGTGCCAATTCCACTGCACTGCGATTTCGAAGCGTGAAACATGCCAGCATTGACCTTCAAGTTTTGCAAGGGTCTGTTCTCTGTGCCCCTCACGCTTGCTCGTTATCAGAACTCATTGTTCAGTTTTTATTTTCTTATTCCATTGTTGCAATCCCTGAAATAATATTTCTTAGACAATTCTTCCATCAGGCAGCTTAATGTTTGCAATAACTCACCTTAAACAAAGCAATTGTGAATGGTATACATTTTAGCTGTCACTTAGAAGTTTGAAGCAAATGTTTTCTTGGTAGGCCACTATCTCCCTTTGGTTTTAAGTGGTGTACAGTATAGACTTTTCCTCCTTCATGCTTCTACGGAATGCCATCTGAAACGATGACTTTCATGTTGTCATTTGCATATTAAAGGACTCACCTTGAGGTTTTACAATTAGTCAGCTGTGATTTTGTTCCTTGGAACAAATTATTTTGACTTTTACTTGTGGAAGTAATTAGATAGATTGCATTTAAAATGATGGTTTTAAGTTTTATTCCTTGAAATGTGATGTCAATTATTTAAGTGTTCAAAGAACACCTGCTGAGTGGCCTTGTTAGTCTGTATTTTAATTGTCCTTTGTTATGTTTTAGATCAAGCTTTCTTAACTAGCCATATGGTTCTAGTTTATTATTGGATTATTGTATAATTGATTAAGTTTGTACACATATATTTTAGTTATGTGGTTGGTCTGATGAAATTAAAGTGATTGTTGGGACTTACAGCACTGTGCAACTTCCCATTAATAACCATAATCAGTGAGGTGAAGAAATGGAGGGAAAATACGTACCTGGATATGTAGAATTATGATGAAGTATTCTGATCCTTCATGATATGAAGTCAGAATGAGCATAAATACCACACAATCCAGCAACGATTGTAGCAATTTCTATTTTTAGGGTGCTTAGAAGTTTGTAACTGCATGGGACCTAAGAAAGACTCTAAGGAAGGCAGGTAGTGTCAGGGGTTGCTGGTACTGATTTTGGTCTGTCTGTCTGTCTGTCAGTCAGTGCTTTAAATTATTAGCACTTCTATTTCTGCTGTACTGAATTTTCTTTTACTTGCTAGTTGAAGAGAGAGGAACTTCAAGAATTTTAAACTTAAGTATGTGGACTATGAGTGATTGAAGTGTTCTTCGGGGGAGGATAAGGGATTATTGATGATATATGACAGATCCCGTTGTCATGTACTTTTTTTTTTCTGGCTTCTCACACACTCAGTTCCTTGTAATTTCTAGCTTCTTGGAGATTCCTTCAGGTGTCCTTCAGTCCCTTCAGAGCCCCACAGGCCTGCCAGGTGTCCCTCAGGTCTGCTGGGGTTGCGAACACGAAGCAGTTAAGAGAAAGCAGTTGGCTCAGAGTGTAGAGTGGTGTGGCAGATTTTGAGGTCTTTCATTCTTCTGAACCAGATTCTTTTTCCTTCTAAATGCAGATTAATAAAGCATGCACACAAGAGGAGCAAGAGAAAGGAATTTAGTGAAGGTATCCTGATCCTGAAAAAGTCAGGGTGGGGGGTTTAAATAAATAGACCCTTTGGACTCACACGGTCCATCCCTATTGGAGAGTAGCCTCACTCTGTTTTATTTTTTTTTAGGCAAGAATATTATATATGAAACTGGGCCACTTAGGAAGACATCCGTGGGTTTCATATTTGCTGTAGGTTCTTATACATGCTCAGAGCCAACTGAGTAACTGGATGGTGTGTTTCTTTCTAAAGAATATGTTCCTCCTCGGCTGTGACACTGTGTGTGTTTGCTACGAGAGATGTCTCTTTAGTGTTTTGTATCTCCCTCAAACAGTTCATTGGAGTACACAGGGAAGATTCTTTTCTAGGACCGATATTGTTTCTAGCAGTATTTTTGAGGTGCAAAAGTGGTTGGTGTTTAGTAGGTTTTCCATTTTTAACACTGTAGGATGGCTCACTAACAGGAAGACAGACCGTGCCCATAAGCATTGTTTTCTCCGCTGTTCACCTGGAAACTTTGTAGATGCTAGATTTCACTCATCAGCAGTGATACACAAAGTGAATATGAACTCTATGTTTATCAGCAGAACAATTTTGTCTTACTGTGTTAACTGTTATGATTTTTATTATGAAAATCATTCTGTTTATGTACTGTATGTTCTTCAGATAAATGAAATTTCCTTCCAGTAGATGAAAATTACGTTTTGACTGAAAATCATTTCTTATGCAGTCACCCATAAATATAATGTCTTTTGCTGTCATTTCTGGAAATGACTACAGATGTGATTCTGAATTGACAAGAAAATAGAACGTCTTAATGTTTTAGGTGAAACAGATGGTATTTTTGTTTTAGACAAAACTCTTTAGAGTAAAAGCAACTTGACTGGTGACAAGACTCCTGGGATCAGCTAAATTAAATACAAATTTTCTGTCTGTCTTCTTTTTAATTGACTTAGTATCAAAAGATTTGCAATACTTAAAAGGAATATTTACCCTTTTATTGACTTTCTTTTTCTGTTGTGCCCTGGCTAAAGTGTAAGAATCTTTAGTCTATTTTTATTCATGAAATTTTCAAGACCCCATTTTGGTTCTACTTTGCCTGCATTTATCATTTTGGAAATGATTTTTGTGATGTGCAGAAACCCTGAAGTTTGAACCCGCACTGCCGAGGGTTAATACACTGTTGTTCGGAGTCACATTTGTTGCTACAGACTGTGATGACATTTCTTATACTCTGTTTTTGTGTCACTGTGCTTTGGCAGGTCTTAACCTGTCAGAACCTGCAAAGAGTGAGACGTTGAGGTAGGAACCCTGTGCTGAGAACTGGGGGCTGATTTCCTGTCGCTGGTCACTCACAAGTCTCATTTGCTGCATGTTTTGGGATAGGTGGGGTGGAAACAGAATTTTACAGGACTATCCAGGTCACATTTGGTTTTCTTTGTCTGCTGAAACACACCAGGAAGACATTTTGGAGCAGAATACTCAAGCTCAGCTCTGGAAAACAGCATCATCTCTCTAGCACTGAATACCCCAGGTAAAGAACTCTTTCAGGCATCCTCAGCATCACAGCGTGGTAGCAAGCAGCAGCAGCTCTTTCCACCTCTTAGGAGAGTAGGAATTACTCAGAGAATTGCAGGTACTCAAGGAGTAGCCTGATCCTTGTCACCACAGTGGCTGGCATCTTCACCCTGACTTACACTTGAAAGGTGGGGTTGTTACACGAAGAACCTGTACCAGCTGTTCAGAGAGGGATGGGAAGGGCTACAGGATTCTGAGGCTGTAGTTGGTGCCTCTGTGGTGGGGACATGGCCCCTGAGTGCTTCAACATTGCACAGAGAGACAAGGGTGGCAAGGCCTGCTCCAAGCTGCCTCATTGAGTTTGAGTCTTGGATCGGCCCTTTCAGTGATGACATGTCCTTGAGCAGGGTTCAAAATTGCTCTGTACAAATCAGGTGGCATGGGGTGATGTGAAGCAGAAGTAGATTAATTCAGGTGAAATCTGTACCTCCTGGTCGCCTGCTCTAAAGGCTCAGCTGCTGCTGTTAGTACTGATGCTGCTGTTACCATGGGATGAAAAGCAGTACCCTAGCTGTTTCAAAACTATGTAGTTAAACTAACAGAAATACTTCTATTGACTGCTAGCCAATAAAGATGATGTAGCAGAAATATGAAACGCGTGGTTCCTGATGTCTGAGTAGCAGAAATATGAAACACGTGATTCCTGATGTCTGAGGGTCATTTAAACAAAGACTTGTGTTTGGGAAGACATCTGAAGCTCTTGAATTTGAGGAGATAAAGCAGCTGCAAAGGATGCCGAGGAAGATGATGGTGGCTTTGAGCTTCTGTTCTTCTGAAAGGCCGTGTGGCACTGACTTTGATCACTCTGCGCATGGCCCCTTGCCTTCCTTTTAAGTCTTGTCTTTGGACTTGATTCTCTACTGAATAAAAATTTATAGTCTTTTTGTCCACCAAGTCTAGTCCACAAAGTTATTTTTCCTAAATACATGGGGAACTCATAACTTGATGCATTGAATACAATTTTCATTGCTAGTAATTTTCTATACCTAAATGTTAAACTTTTTTTTCTTACTAGTTTAGGACATACTTACTTACATACTTATATATTACTTAACTAGAATCTTCCAGAAACCATTATTTTTAGTTTTTCCCTTTGGCAAGCATAAGCTTCAATATCAATTGAGAATAGTAAGTGTGATTGTTATTGTTTAGCTTTTAGAGGGATTTTTATGAGAACAGTGTTAAATGTTGACATCCTGCTTTAGGAATAAAAAGATTTTGAAACCTCGAGTCCTTGGAACTATGAAATACCTTGCACATCTGTGCGTGTCTCCAGTGATTGGGGTCCAGTATTGGGTATTCAAAGATTAAAGCATAAATAGAATTTTAAAATGTTGACGGTATCTGCCTTGGCCGATGTACGGACCTGTGGGTCATTTGCCTTTGAGATAGTGACGCTTTGGGTGTTGTTTGTTTCTCCTCATACTAATGGGGACTGGTTCTAGGACAGTGGAAGCCTAGAAGGATCAACTATCCATTAGTTTTTCTTTAAGATTTTATATAGTTTTTAACTTCGTTTCTTGTTTACAGTCCAGAATATCCTTTTGTACTTAATAGTGTAACTTTTTCTAGTATTTGATTTTTTTCTCAAGGACTTTAAAGTTACTAATACTGTAAACCATAAATATGATTTGATTTGCTAATTGCATCTCTCAGTCTTGACCATTATGCTACTTAAGTAGGAAATGTAATACTTTGGGTAGCTCTTAAAATATTTAGATTGTATATATATAATATAACTTTGAATTCTTTTGTTTATTAATCCATTTGCTTCTCTTTTGTTCCTTAAATGCATTTCTAAAAGTAGGGATTAGCAGATTGAAAGGGAAAAACTCTTCTCAAAGTACATTTTTTTTTCTGATTGTTCTTGTTCTCAACTTATAAATACTTGACATAAGAAAGATGAAATTATTTTTAAAAATAACAGCTATAATACTGCCTCTTGAACATAGCTCTTGCCAGTACTTTGGGAAATTTCCTCCACGTCCTTTTTCTTTGAGACTTCATTTTTAACCTATTGCTCCTGGCAGGCCCGAGGGAAGAACCCCAGCCTGTCTTCTCTTCTCCCAGTCTTCCCCTTTCAGTGTTTCCCTCCTCCTGACTTCCCTATTGCTTTTTCCTGTGTCCACACTCCTGTGAGGGCCCTTGTGTGGTGTATTGGCTCAGTTTAAGTCTGAGGTAATCTCCCCCGCTCCAAGAGCCTGAATTTAATTGCATTCACTTTAATTGCATTTTCCATCCCAACTCATGGCTGTAGATAATTTTACTGTGATTTTAGTGCTTATCATGCAGAAGCATGGAGGATTTAGTGTGGTCTAATTCGAGTTAGGGCTTTTGTATAGCACATTTCCACCTGTGTTTTCCTATATGCTAGTCTCCCTTTATGCTGTGCTTTTCTTTTTAATTTTCTACAATTCCATGTTTCCCTGAGATTATTTTTCCTCTGCTTGAGGGATTTAGTATTTCATTTAGTACAAGTTTGGTGGTAACCAAAAACAAAACAAAACAAAACAAAAAAAAACTCAGTTTCTGTCTAAAACAATCCTTTCATTTGCTAAAGAATTTCTTTCTGAATACTGATGACAAGGTTGGCAGTTTTATTATTGTTCTTAATCACTTTAGATATTAATCCTTCGTCTCTAATGTGTCGCTAATGGGCTTAATTGTGCTTGTTTGATTTGACCCTTTGGTCTTGATTTCCCGGACTGCTTTGAAGAATGTCGAGGATTTGAGAGGACAGCATGACCTGTCTGTTTGGGGCACACAGAGTCGTGTTTTGTTAAGTGTGGATTTCCTTTCTGGGATTGGACTCTTTTCTTTTCAGTGATTTCTTGTGACGCTCCTGTTGGTTTCCATTTACCTTTCTGTTTTGTCTACACTCCATGTGGATGTTTAGTGTTGACTTCAATCCTGCTGGGCACACTCTAGTGCCCAGCGTATCTGTTATATGCATTTCCCACATTTATCCCTGTGGAATCATGCTTGTTTTTTCTGTAATGCATTGATTTCTTTGTTGTCATTTTCTACCTTCTCAAGGGCTTTTTCATGTTTTTCTTTTTTTCTTGGATGTACTCTTAGATGTGTTAAAATTATCAGCTTGCACCAAAATTTGGGTCATGTGTCGTTTTTTTTTTTTTCTTAGTGCTTGGTCACATGACTTTGTCTCTTGAGATGATTCCTAATTTGCATTGAGTATTAGATATTGTGTTGGAATTATGCTTGGCTAGATGCCATCAACTGTAACCTGGAATGTGCTGAATTGGGGCTGAAGAAGGATTTCATCTCTTTTTTTATCTAGCTTTTCAACTGTTACTCTGCAATACTCACTCTAATTTTTAAAACTCACCAGGAATCAGGATGTTATTTTACTGTTTACATTGAATAAGATTCATGAATTAATTTGGGAGGGGTTTACATTATTTTGGATTTTTTCTCCTTTTATTTCTCTCAGTAAAATTTTGTCAATTTCTGTACTGTCTACTCAATTTGGTGTAAAAATTAAGTTGTAAAACAATTAATTGATTGCTTCTGATTAGTTTTTAATCACCCTAACCACCCTCATTCTGTGTATGTTCCATGTGACAGGAACATGGCTATTTTTGCCTATCTGATATTGAAATAAGTCATCAGTTTGTGTGTGTTTCCTCCCTCTCTTCTGTGGGTATTTCCATGTCAGGGACTGTGTGTTCACGTACACACACTCGTAGCCACACGTACGAGAGGGGCCCCTTCTTCTCTTCTGTCTTCCTGCTTCGGTTGTAAGCTGTGTGGTTACCTTGCCTGTGTGCATCTTCTGTGCTAGTGCATGGACCCCCAACCTGCTCACTACTACTATCACCAGAACCTTTGGTTCTGTGTCAGTGAGAACTCATTTGCCATTCTTTTATCTAGATGTATGTATGTTTTACACACACACACACACACACACATACACACACACACACACACACACACACACACACACACACACGCACGCACGCACTTGTAGCAGCAGTACAGTATGCTGTGCTGATTGACTCACTCATTGCTCTGTCTGGTGTGATGCTATCCCAGCATCTTTGAATGGACTACTATGGCCAAGATGTAGGTGATGGAGGAAATGAGTGTACCAGGGTCTGCTTGTGGCAGCTGTTACCAAGGTGGTTTGCTAAGCATTCTAGTTTAACCCTGATTCTTACCTCTTCATTTTACTATGTCTTGGAGAAATGAAATCAGCTAATGCCATGGTGAGAATTTAGCCTTCAATGTTTCTGACTCCCAGGTCCCAGGAGTCATGGGAATTTGACTTTTAAAATCTAATATCTCCAAAAGACTACCTTTGTTTTTAATATTTTTATTTTCCTAGTAACTGTTCTCGTAAGCATTTTATTCTCATAGAAATGAGGTAGGATGTAAAAGGACTTCAAATGTAGAATTTGCCATGTTTCTTATCATATGAATCCATGTATTTCCATATTCTGAACACTGAACTCCATTCTTTAGGTTATGATTCACTAATTAGGTTACTTGGAGAAGATGAATATATTCTTGTTTGAAATGAAATTGTCAATGTGCTGTCACTGCTAAGAATCACACAGAATAAGCTCCAGCCTTTGCTTTGCTCCTGACTTTCTCTGTGACCTTGGGTGCATCTGTAGTTTCCTCCTTTTTACAAAGGACTTGATTACCTACTTTTGTATATTTTGAGGAACAAAAGTAATCAAAATGAAATGCACTGATAAAATTATAAAGCCCCACACTGCTAGGAATTATTTATAAATGATAAATTCTGCAAGTTAAAATTTTCTGTATTATTCATTTATCAGCTGTATCTACTGAACATTTCTCCATACCTGGCACTATGGTACACATAACAAGTTACAATTATTTTTCATAGACCCTTCTTGCATTTGCTAAAATGTTTTTAAGTTGCACATACAGAGGATTTGAAAAATACTTTTTTTTGATCTTCCTTACACAGTCATAAAAATATGTAATGTTTCTAAAATGTTTCCTCAAATACTGTTTTGGCTTACTGCATGCAGTGAGGTCATAAGATGAACCCCTTAATACAGATTGTAAGGGATTTTTTTTGTTCTACCATTTTTGTTATAAGTTTTCTTTTACAGGTGTAATATATTTTAATTGTAACACTTTTTGTTCATCCCAAGTTTCCTGAGCAGAGAGGCTGTGTGAGCATGCTTAGGGCAGCTGAATAGAAAGGTATTCACATATGCTCAGCAGTATGGGACTCTCCACAGAAAAGCCCAGCTGCCAAAATGGCCCATGTGTACTTGCTGCAAGCAGTGTGGTTAAGAAAATGGCTCAGAGGATAGGGTGCTTTTAGCTGGGTAGGTCTTGGTGACACGCCTGACCTGGTAGACCCTCCCTTGTGAGAACAAAGAAATGCTGAGCCTTCCAGGGCTCCACTCGGTCCTGAGGACTGTCCCAGACATAAGAAGTACTCCATACAGGGCTTTCTGGGCCCTGCTTCGGCTTGTGCCATAGAGAGGGTTCAGTGATGGCTGCTCTTGTCCTTCTTAACAGGATGCCAATTATCTCTGCCCAAGGGTGAAGGAACTCTGAATATCCTCCCTCTCAGTGGGTTTTCAAAGGACAGGCGCTTTTCAGCAGTGGGATTCTGTTCCTCTATTAGTCTTTAGATTGACACGAACATTTGAGTGGCCTTTCGTTATTTTTCCCCTTGCTGAAATCCATTATTCTCCTGTTTTGTAATTTGATTGACAGGTAACAAATGAGTGCTTTTTCTTCAGGAGATGAGCTGTTCTTCTAAAGAATTGAAATAATTGCCCATAACACCAAGTTGTGAAACCCTGGTGTCACAATGAGAACTGGAGGTGGGGGGGTGGGGGGCAAAAATGACGTGGTGACAGATATGTCTAAGAAGCTAATGCGAATGTGAACAGAATTGGAGGAAAGTGGTTATTAATAAAGCAAGTTCCCTATTCAATTAAGAATTATGTACAAGAGAAACAAACCCTCTCCATTTGCAGAATATCAGTAATACTCGTGTTACTGTGGAGATAAGTAGGTAAGTGATGATATGATATTGAAACTTGTCGGTCATACTCAAGGGTTCGGAGGAATTCATGCTTACTCTACTCCAAGACATTTGTGCCACTGTTACAGCCGTGGCTTGCTTTGCCAGGTCACTCATTGGTGTGGGACTGGTGGTTCCTTCTCCCTCCGGCAGCCTGCACAGCACTTTCCCAAACTGAGAGCTGTCCACGAGGGAAGGAACTTCACGTCAGTACTAGTTTGATTTATCTGTGTTCTCAGGTATGTGGTGTCTTCAGCAGTCGGTTCTTACCAAAAGTAGAGTGTAAAAAGTTCTCAGAGAAATATATATATATAGAAAAGAACTCCTGCTGAGAGTTTGGCATTACCGCTTGGGTAGTTACTTGACCGCCAAATGTGGTACTAGCCAGGGAATTTAGTTAATTTGGAGGGTCTACTTATTTATAAGAAAATGTAATTCATGATTATGCTTTCTCTGTATTCCACTTAAAATGTAAACTAGGAGTTCGGGTGTATGCCAGACAAATTTGTATTGTCATGTCCTTGGACAGCATGCTGGGAATCTCTAATTATGTTAGAAATTATTTTCTTACCCCTGCGTTTTACTCATTAATATTCTACATATTTAGTTTTTTTAATAGATTCTTGGCACAATAATTACATAATCATTCAATACAGTAGAAACATCATTATGGTCAAATACTAATTATCTACTTAAATGAAACAAAACAAAACCTAGTTCACAGCTTACTGTATAACGTGATTTCATAAGGTGCAAAACCAAATATATGCTTAAAACTGTAATTAAGTGTGATCATTTTTTTTAGATTTTCTGTGGGAAGGAATTAGTGTTCTGGGTGTATATTAATCTGTGGCTTCAGCTTCTGTATCCCAGCCTTCATGACCGCTCTGTCCAGAGTCCTGACCAGCAGGTTTCCAAGCTCAGTGTACTTCCGGTTACTGGGGCTGCACCAGGCCTGTGCAGTCCTTCACATTCTAGCTTTGGAAGCCTCTGAAACTGTGGGTTTTAGTTGTAAATTTCCACTTAGGGTGCTCTGGAATGTGTGACCTCAGCTGTTCTCCCTCGGTGCACTTTTGGAGTCTCACAGAGTCCCTCTGGTGACACCAAATCCTGGCACTGTGATTATCTGAGGATGTTTGGGATCAGAGGACAGCCAAGCAAAAGCAAAATCTGTGACAATAAGGTTAATATGGTTCAAACTGGTTGTCAAATTTGTCTGATAAATCTGTCGGATGCTCCTCTTCAGCCTCCACACTGACCCCTCTCCAGACTCCACACTGACCCCTCTCCAGGCTCCACACTGACCCCTCTCTAGGCTCACACTAACTTTCCTTGGAAACTGCTCCTTGGGCTAAGGCAGGGCTCTAATGAGTGGTAGCATGTTTAGTGCTCTTTGTAGTAAATAGGTTTGTGACCGGTGGTTTCTTTCATCTGCTCTTGTCCATGTGTATGGACTACCAGTGAATCAGTGGAGACAGGGCTGTGAGTTAGGTCCTCTTGTCCTGGTGCGTAAACTCATCAGCCTACAGAATGAGAGGCTTTCTTGTGATTATGTCCCCTGTAATATCCCAGAGTAATATTTAAGGCATAAATACATCTCCTGTTAAGCAATTTATAAGTGAAATGCTTTATAAATTTTGTGCTTTGTCATCTTTGTTTCATTTTTTTCTTTCTATGTCCTTTATTTTGCTCTGTTAGGTACTTTATTTCTTAGTGAATGGCTTGTGATATGTATGGAAATGAAGATGTATAGGAAACATGTGTATGATGTAGTTGAACAAATAGATGCTATCTTGAGACTACTGTAGGTGTTATGTGTTAATGGGGGAGGTGCTGATTACTCTAGGTATTATATGTTAATGGGAGGTGGTGAGTACTCTAAATGTTATGTGTTAATGGGAGGTGGTGAGTACTCTAGATGTTATGTGTTAATGGGAGGTGGCGACTATAGATATTATGTGTTAAAGGGGAGGTCATTATTGTCTGACAGTTGCTGGTCTGCTGCCTTTCCTTCAGTTAACACATTTTCTAGGAAAGTAAAATATTTTAGATCATAAAAACATTCACTAGTGAATCAGTGAACAACATCAACCTCTGTCCTTTCTGAAATGTTTGTTTATTTGGAGACACTATGATGTAAATGAGCTGTAATGTAAGATCACAAGCCATGCAGATCTCCCGAGGTCTGTCACGTGGTGGTGTGCATCATGTCTGCAACACTGGAGCAGCATTAGAGGGAGTTAGGATGAGGAAAGCAAAGATGTGAGTGCTTCAGTGGAGAATGATTTCAACGTCAGAGAACCCAGAGAGCCACGGGAAAGAGGAAGAAGGGCGTTAGATATCTTTTACAAATAGTTATGTCTGAAACCACCCTGCAGAATTAAACATGCTGTGCCACAGTGAGCCTGTGCAGCATATTAAAGATTCCTCCAAAATAGCAGTTCATGTTTTGTTCATGCTAAGAATTGCATGTTGCTACAGATGTCAATGGAAGTTACTCTCATAGTTTTAATAATTTTCCTTTGTTTGAGTCCCCATCGAATCTTTTTTTCTCAATTGTATTTATCATGAAAATTTGGGCCTTCCTATAAGTAGATTTACTTTAAGTCAACTTGTTTTTAATCCCAGAACCAAGTTTCTTGAGCATAGCAATGAGGGACCTCTCTATAAGACAGATATATGTGTGCATTATGAGATTTGCATGTATAATCATGCAGGCTACTCTGTTTCACTGATCTAAAATGAGCGTCAGGTTTTTGGTTGTTTTTTTTTGTTGTTGTTTTGTTTTTTTGGTTTTTTTTTTTGAGACAGGGTTTCTCTGTGTAGCTTTGCGCCTTTCCTGGAACTCACTTGGTAGCCCAGGCTGGCCTCGAACTCACAGAGATCCGCCTGCCTCTGCCTCCCGAGTGCTGGGATAAAAGGCGTGCGCCACCACCGCCCCGCCACGTCAGGTTTTTATTTGAAGTTAATTATGCCTAAATTGCAAAGACAAGTTACGATTTTTTTTCATTTTTTTTTTTTTTTTTTTTAGTCAATACAATGAGCCAGAGACCAGAATATTCGAGTACTGATTCTTTTAGATAACTAAAATGATACTTACGTGTCATTTGGGGGATATAGAAAATGTTTAATATGCACATTAATGTGACGCATCAGTAGACTGTTTTGCCTCATGTGCTGTGTGGTATTGGTTGTGAGGAAATGCCACTCTTGGTGAGTTCTCTCAGAATGATCCTTCTCATTCGTCCCTCTGTGTTTTCTTTTGTTGTTGTTTGGTTGACTGGCTTTTGAGACAGGGTTTCTCTGTGTAGCCCTGGCTGTCCTTGGAACCAGGCTGGCCCCAAACTCAAATCCACCTGCCTTCTGGGTGCTGGGATTAAAGGCATACGCCACCATGCCAGACCTCGCTGTACTTTCTATGGCTGGGAACTGAAGCCTTAGGAAGAGTGTTAGAGAAATGAAAGTATTTTGAGATCGCAGTGTTGACACAGCTGTCTTTGCAGGTACCTCGTGATCTACAACCCTTTTGAACAGGAGCGGGACGCGGTGGTGTCCGTCTGTGTGAACTCTGCTGCGGTGCAAGTGCTGTCTGATTCTGGGAAGCCTGTGGAGGTCCAAGTCAGTGCAGTCTGGAACAACGCGAGAACGATTTCACAAACAGCTTATGAGGTATGCGGTGGCCAGAGAACCAAAAGGACACCAAAAAAGATAAAAGGACAAAAAGGAAAGAGCGTGGGCAGGGTCCATAGCTTGTACCTGCATAATGACCACAGCACGCCCATCGAGCTGTCATATTGGAGTGATCGTCTAACACCAGAGGATGGAACTGGGTGGCCAAATGATACTAAAGGAAATATTAGTATTTTTAGCAGGTGACATTTTACTAGTGGGGAGTGTATATCTTTTAAAGTATGCATATTTTAACTGGATTCTAAAGTAATAAATAATAAATTGTGGAATTTTTGTATGTAACTCAATGATAATTATACACATGGACCTGAGATAAATGGCACAATTTTTAAATAGTAATGTTGGTTAGTTGTCATTTTTCATAGCAATGGTGACTTAATATGTCCTGGGAGAGAGACTTTTAACTAAGATTATTAAAATATCTTTTTTGGAGATTTAATTATGAAATTCAATCAATAGAGACTGTGTGTGAATATATCTCTCTGTGTGTGGTATGGTGTGTGCCTCTATGTGTTGTTTCTGTGTGTGTGTAAATTTGTATGTGTGTGTATATGTGGGTGTCTCTGTGTTGTCTGTCTGTATGTCTGTGTATATGTGGGTATCTCTGTATTGTCTTCGTGTGTGTGTGTGTGTGTGTGTGTGTGTGTGTGTGTGTGTGTATATGTGTATCTCTGTGTTGTCTCTCTGTGTGTGTGTATATATATCTCTGTGTTGTCTCTCTCTCTCTCTCTCTCTCTCTCTCTCTCTCTCTCTCTCTCTGTGTGTGTATGTGTGTGTGTGTGTGTGTGTGTCTTAGATAAGCAGTTTTTAAATGAACCACATATCACTAGAAACGTTAAGTATTTGGAGTCTGGAGGTGATTTAAGGCCTTGCAGAGACGTGATGATAAGCTAGCAACTTAAGAGGGAGTTACTTCTGCTTTTCAAACACCATTGCTGGTGCAGCTCAGATAATCGTTGTCCTGTAAATAAAATGGGAAGTAGAGTCCACACTAGGCCAGAAATGACAGCCTACCTCAAAAGTGAAACAGCTCTCCAAAGACAGGCCAGCTCACACAGTTCCTCCTCCAGGCCTTGCTCAGTGCCCACTAGCTCCAGGACAGCTTGTGATGTCTAGTGCTGACTGAACTGATTATGCCATATTTATATAACTACACTCACCTTTTTAATGTACTAAAATACAGCATTACAAAAGGACTGCTGATAATTAGGAAGAAAACATTGTTTACATTAAGTCCTTACCTTCCTGGAGAATTTCTGCCTCCAGGTATCTGTTCAGAACACTATGGCACATTTGAAGGATGGTCATATAATTTCATAGGAGGGATGAAAACCCTAATGCCTTTGGTAAGCCTTCCAACCTGAGGTGACTAGATTCCCGGATGAGCTGTGGTGTGGGCAATCTGACCAAGCTTCTAAAGCATTTATACAATAATAGTATGTCATATTTTACCACAAATATATATGTTTTCCCTTTGATGGATAACTTTTCTCTATAATAATCCCGTCTCCTGTCTTTAAAGGTTTCCTTTCTGGCTCATACACCACCACTGGGAATGAAAGTGTATAAGATCTTAGAATCACAGAGTCCAAGTTCACACATGGCTGATTATGTCCTGTATAATGATGTACTAGCAGAAAATGGAGTATTCCACGTGAAGAGCATGATAGATGCGAAGGATGCCATAACTATAGAGAACCCTTTCCTTGCAGTCTGGTTTGACCGATCTGGGCTTATGGAGGTATGTTCTCAATAGTTGTGACAACCATAGAGAGGTTATTGTGTTTACTACGTGTGTCCATGACTATGCAGATAGGGAAGTCCTCTAACCCAGGGCTGCAGCACACACTCTGGGAGACAGGATTGGTTAGCTGCTGCCCACCTTCTGTGGGTGTGTCGCTCAGAGTGTGGTGTGCAGAGGTGCCCCTGATCCATTAGCTAAGTGGCGATAGTTCAAAGTGCTTATGGAAACTTTGGAAAGGAGTTTAACAGAGTATCTCTATTGAATAAAATGCCAAGTGAGTTTTCTTCAAACTAATTCTCATTTGTAGTTCACTTTCATTATGTTTTAAGCTGGCTCATGCATTTGACAGTTAAGCAGGTCTCCTTCTATAGAAAGTGTGTGGAGCTTGAGTCTAAGCTCCTTGTTCCTTGTTGAAGGATATTGCAACTTTTTGTTCAATTTGAAGGCTTTAAAATCTGAGGCTAACTATAAAATTTTGATGCTTTTGATGATATTTGAGCCAAATATCGCAAATGTTAGAGGCTTGCTTTAGCAATTTTTAGTCCCACACCACTCTCTTTTTTTTTTTCTGGGACAGGGTGAGACTGTGTAGCTCAGGCTTGCCTGGAATTCATTATTAAGCCCAGGCTAATCTTAATCTTATATAATCCTTCTACTTTAGCCTTAAATACATGAGCATTTAAAAAAGTTTATGTGTATATTTGTCTCCTTATATGTGTGTGTGTACCTGGGTACATGATGCCTGAGGCAGTCAGGTGGGCATCTGATACCCAAGAACTGGAGTAAGAGTCAGCTGTGAGCTGCCATGTGGGTGCTAGGAACCAAACCCAGGTCCTCTGCAAGAGTGACTGCTCTTAACCATTGAGTCATCTCCCTAACCCTACCTGAGCATTTTTAACCTGTCCTGGTAGATTTTAGTGTCTTTTATTTTGAGCATATTCACAGTCCCCGTTTTCAGTTTTGTCTTACTTTCTTTATAGAATTTTGATTTTCATTCTTAATGCAATCTGATGGCATTTTGGTAACGAATTGCTGTTTTTGTTTTTATTTTGTTTTCTAATCCTTAGAAAGTGAGGATGAAAGAGGACGGGAAACACCATGAAATGAAGGTGCAGTTCCTATGGTATGGAACCACAAACAAGAGAGACAAAAGTGGTGCCTATCTCTTCTTGCCTGATGGGCAGGGCCAGGTGAGTGTCACCACAGAGACGGGTCATTTGCATGTTTATTGGAACAGTGCTTGCTGCTGAGTGGTGGCGTATGCCCTTAATCCCA